>JAULKM010000012.1:7907117-7918277 GCA_032355605.1 Rubia tinctorum | reverse complement strand
TGTTTAGAACTGTATACTACAATCAGAATATGATCAAGAATAAAGAATTTAATTGACAGCAACAATGCTGCCCATGTGAAAACATTAGGACCTTCTCATTTCAATTAATTAGTGACAAGAAATCGAAAAACAGAAGGGTTGAGCAGAAGACAGTAAGACCTTTAAATCACCTACAAGAATACTTTTCTACCGAGAAACAATAGTTAAACAATCTTATCAAAAATTCAAGTAAACCAAGAGATGTATATTTGTATACATCAGAGTTCGGTATGGTTGTGCAGCAGGGGATGTCTCAGTAAGCACTCTAGCCAAATATAAGTAATCAAATTGTGACATAGGATAGATTGCTTTATGCATTCCCATAATTTAGCTTCTTACCTTCATATAAGGTAGGGCACTGTATATTAATCCGACCTCACTAGTGATGCCAATGGGGTACAACAACATGAAGGTGCTGTATCTGTGGAACAGCATCAGGCTAATGTCAGTATATGTTCTACCCTCAAATAAGCTCACATTAGTTGAAGAAGTATAGACATACCTGAGCCACAAATGCCATGATGGAGCAGAACCAAGGGCTTCCTTTGTCCCAAAGAATGAATATCGAATAATCTGAACATGGAAAAAGAATCTAAATTTGTGGAACTAGCTTTTCATTGACCACACAACAAAATCAAATCCATGAAAACCAGCACACTGCTGCAAGTATGTAATGCTGCAAGAATCTAAGGTTCTATTACTAATTCAAGAATACTTAGAAGAACTCAGAAACAATTAGCTCTTTGCAGTTCGTGCAATAGGAAGAAACAGATGCACAAGTTGAGGCTTGTTCACAAGTCAACCCACAAAATAAGCATCTCTCATCAAAACGTAAGTCATGTTTCCTTGTAATTGCAACTTGGTTTTGCTTCCCACATGTGATGCAGGTGATTATGAAAGGGTTTTCCTGCCTATAGTACCTCTAACTCCTGATATTAAAAGTCAGAACAAAAACATTTATGATCCCCCAATTTATGAAACCTCTCACGGACTGCACAAGAACTAAAAGTCATTCCAGCTGCACATATCCCAAAGGAAAATTTCTTAAGTATGAAATGACCATAATGGTGATCAGAGTTTCATTAATCTATAATGTGACAGTCAACTAGAAGTTCTGCCGTTCTTGTATGAATAACATTCGACTGTATAGGAAAACCATATCTTCAAACTATCTCCAAGGAAAATGCTTCAAAATCAAAGCAGACAACAGGAGCTTTACAAAACACATATTTCCTTCACTTGTTTCTACAGCTCTATTCTAATTATCACAACCAAACTCAGCTGCTTGGCATGACAGAGAAGGCTTATTAAACATAGAAAGAAAAATTCAGATAAGACAGCAAATAAGTCTCAAAATGCCTGTTAAAATTGCTCACTGTGTTTGACTTGGAGGGTGTATGAAGTCAAACAAAAATACACATAAAGATAGGATTTTAGCCAATTAACACAAAAGCTCTTACCTCTGTAATAGACCAGCTAATGACCAAAGAACTAACCAGCACGTGAGTCCGAACCTGTAGCAAAAATAACATTAGCTTATAATGAGAAAATCAACTATAAAAGTGAAAAGGAAAATGTAAAGTTGAACTCGTCACACCTCGGGAAAGCTCCACAAAACACCCCAAGTTACGTACAATCTTGAACTAATCTGTGGAAGTGTTGCAGAAACTGGAGATCTAACCAAACCTTTTCAAATAAAAGAAATGGTGTTGGTGTAGATATATAAAATCTTCTACAGCTCAAATATGAGTTTTCAGGCAAATATACTTACCAACCAAACTATGAATTATCTGCTCCGTGGCATTCCATGAAAAACAGAAAGGATGGGAAAGAAAGAGTTAGATCATGCATTGAAGCAATAGAATTTTCCTAATATATACTACCTCCGTCCCATTATTATTGTCCTACCAGTTTTTACACTGTCTCTAGACATCTGTTTAACCATTATTACCTTTAATTATGTATAACCAAAAATATAAAAATTTAATCACGAATCACGATGACTGTAACAAGATTGTACATAATAAAAATCGTATGTATGCATAAATAGCTTTTAATTGTCAAAATTAAATTATTTTGACTAAACTACTCCCTCCGCCCCTTTCTAACTTGCACATTTTTAATCAACTTTTTCAAGGTATGTTTGACCATAAATTTCAACAAGTATATAGGTAACAATACTATCATGTAAGCTATTGTTAGATTCTCCGCAACATGCATTTTCTAAATATAAATTTTCTATACACCTGATCAAAGTTATTCATGGTCAGATGTGTCTTGAGAAGGTTGACCAAGTAGTGTGCAAGTTAAACCGGGACTGAGGGAGTATTGTAGACCAGACAATCATAGTGAACGGAGGGGCACACAGACTAGTGATATAGTGGACGGAGGGGCACGCAGACTAGTGATGGGGTGTTGAAGCTCCTAATAAAGGTTCTAAAGTTTGATACAAAATGATAACTACAAATCAGTGAATATACCTCCAAAATGGCGGCAGTTTGGGCTAAAAGAAGAGGCTTCTCAACTGCGTCGTACACATGCTCGTGTCCAGACTCCTTCAGGGTCTTCACTGCAAAATAAAACACTTGCAGCCTACAGAACGCAAATCCCACATGAGCAAACAAAGTCAAGATTATCAGATGACTGGCAGAAACAACAACACAAACGCATACCATCCCACAAACACAGTCCAATTGTAAAGAGTTAGGTACACTCTCTTCAGGCCTGATAGGAACCCTGCCATTGCAATACGCCTCCCCAGCAAAACCTTGATGCTGAGAATCAGAATGGGAGAGGGCAAATGAATGATATGGGCAAAATTAGGTGGGCAGTTGAGCGAACTGGAGCAGTATTAAACAGGAGGAGACATGATAATGGAGTTCAGATCCGCAGCCTCACTGAAAGCAGCTCAACTACCAACTGAATTTAGCTGATGTTGATTCGAATTCAATTCTTCATTAATAAGAGTATGGAACCTGGTGGCAGAAGAACGGAACGACATCCTTGGGTATCTTTTCTTGGCAAAGCGCATTGGGGAATGGGGTGCCATGGTCTATGGGCCTCAGCCCTGCAGATCGGCTTGGGTCTGTTTTGTTTGTGTCGTAAACGGCCCATACGAGCAAGGGTATAGAAGGGAATTCGCGTGCTAACGGACAGGGAGTTATACAGCTACTTCCCAACGGTCAAGAGCAAACTATTGCTGTGCTAAAAGTGGTTTGTCGGTTTACGGAAGTTAGAGAAGTTGGAGAGCTGAAAATTTTTGCATGCGGGGAACTGTTGTACGCGGGGGGTGTGAGTTGAATCCCATACTGCCAAGTGTAAAATATATCAACCACTAGATACTTATTAATATTTTCATTTAAAAATGAGATGTCCCGCTATAAGACAGTCTAAACTTTAGGCAGTGACCAAGGTAAACCACTTTGTTGAAAAATAGGGGTCTAGGTGTAATATTTTTTTCCGGCTTCATATTTAAAAAGGACGAAAAAAGGAGGGACTATTGTGCAAATATGGACAGAAAATATCCAGAACACGAAAATACAGAGCTTTCTATTTCTCTCTCTAATCTTTTCTCTATAATCTATAATCTAATCTACCAAAATTTGCTCAATCTGAATCTCATCAAATCTGGACGAATTCTGGACGATTTCACCTTCAATCTCAATGAAATCTGGACGAATTCAAAACATGAGCACGAACGAAGATTCAAAATACGAAGATTTGAACAGGTAAACAAATTTCTTCTAAAATCTGCTTTGATTTGTTCTTGAATGCGATAGAAAGATGTTTTAATTGATCGAATTGACAGGAAAAACAAAATGCATGAACCTCACCACAAAAATCAACAACTTACTTTGACAACAAATCAAAATCAGGAAATGAGATTATCCAAATCACAGGTAATGACAACGAAGAATTGAGGCTTATTGTTTCATATATGATGTACATATACACAGAATGAAGTCTAATACATTCTGAGAATCCTTGCTCAGTATATGAATGATGTTCCCTAATTAATAGTTAATGTTCATTGATCTAATAGCGTGAAATTTCTATATTTCCTACTGATGTTCATGTTTATCCTAATGATGTGACAAGTTATATCAAGAAAATTATGTTTTTTTACTACTGTTGTTTTCATTACATGATCATGAGGTTGCTTTTTTTTGTTCAGTTATTCATAATATGTTATGAGGTTCCTATTTTATGTATTGATATTTACATATCGATTTTGAGGTTCACTATAGCTCCTGTTTAATGTTTAAAAAGCAGAACCTGAAGCAGTGTGAAGTTTATAGCATGTGAATTGTGTTTTTTTATCTGTTGCTTACTATACAAAATTATGAGATTGCTATTTTTTTGTTGAGTTATTCATAATATATTATGAGGTTCCTATTTTGTTTACTGTGATTTACACATAGGTCTTGAGGTTTACTGTTGCTCCTGTTTTATGTTTCAAAATCAGGACCTGAAGCAGTGTGAAGTTTATAGCATGTGAATTGTGTATTTTTTCACCTGTAGTTTACTGCACAACATCATGAGATTGCTATTTTTTGGTTCAATTATTCATAATATATTAGAGGTTCTTTTTTTATCTACTAAGATTTACATATAGGTCTTGAAGTTAACTGTTTTTCCTGTTCAATGTTTCAAAAATAGGACCTGAAGCAGTGTGAAATTCATAGCATCTGAATTGAGTTTTTTTCAACTGTAGTTTACTGCAAAGAATCATGAGATCACTGTTTTTTGTTGAGTTATTCATAATAGATTATGAGGTTCCTATTTTATCTTGAAGTTAACAGTTGCTCATGTTTGATGTTTATAAAACAAGACCTGGTAATGAAATACAGGACGTTGATGTGTACAAAAACTTAGAAGGGGTGACAGCAAGAACATGGGAAGAGTTAGAATACATGTACCGCCGCCACTCAAAAGCAAGAGGTTTCAATATACAAAAATCAACAACACGAAGGACAAACGACAACAAGCTGAAGGAAAGATACTACACATGTTCTTGTGAAGGAAAAACGGACAACAAATCCCTAACTCCTATAGTTGAGAATAACAATAGAAAGAGGAAGGAATTCTTTCTAACAAGAACAGGATGCAGGGCTAAAATATTTATGAAACTAACTGAGGATGGCATGTACACAGTCCATCAGCATGTTGTAACTCACAATCATGAACTCACCCTTCCTCAGTGGCAATATCTACACAGAAGTGAAAGAAAATAGACCTTGAAAAGGGAAAAGCAATGGAACAAGCTGGAATAACACCAGCAGATGGATACAGGTACATGGTAAATGATTTTGGAGGTGAATAATTAATCGGGAACACCATAAGGGATCACATCAACTATGTGAACAGACTCAGAATGAAATAAATAGAAGCTGGAGATGCACAAAAATTTATTGATATGCTCACAGAAAAGAATGAAAAAGAAGAAGTCTTCTTTTTTAGGGTAAAGATTGACAGTGAGAGAAGAATGTCTGCACTATTCCGGAGGGATTCCATGATGGCTGGAGATTTCAAGGTATATGGGGATTTGCTAGTTTTTGATACGACATATCGAACCAACAAATACAACCTCATCTGCGCTTTTTTGGTTGGCCTCAACAATCACAAAATGAATGTCATGTTTGGATGTGCCTTCATCAACGATGAAACAGCAGAAACCTTTGTGTGGTTGCTAAACACATTCAAAAAATCTATGGGATAAATGGAGCCCATCACTATTTTCATAGATCAAGACCAGGCTATGTCAAAAGCCATACAGGAAGTATAGTACAGATACATTTGTCTTCTTACTTATGTTTCAACAATATATGACGAGGTTTCATTTTTGCTGATGATGTTTAACTAATCTTAAATGAGTTTTCCTTTTTCCCAGATAATGTTTGAGAAACTCCATCTGAGGTTGCTATTTTTATTTATTTATAGGTGTACCCAACAGAAGACATAGACTTTTTATTTTCCATTTGAAACAAAATTCCATGAGCCACTACGGCAATTTGAGGAGCGGCTCTGAATTCAGCAAAGCATTTGACAAGTGGATGATGTTCTGCTCAGATGAGGAAGAATTCGAAAAAGAATGGGCAAAAATGCTCAACAATTATGATCTACAAAACCATACTTGGTTTAACTGTACATGCTACGAGATAAATGGTGCACTACATTAAGCAAGGACTACTTCTTAACTAGGACATTGTTTTCAGAAAGAAGTGAGAGTACAAATGTTGCTGTCAGTTTCAAAGCATCAAAGACTACAACACTCGTCAAATTTTATCAGATTTACTGTGCCATAATCCACTACTGGAGAACCAAGGAAATAGAAAAAGAGTTCTACTATTCCAAAGCAAGACCTCGTTTATCTCAAAATGACGAGATCATTTCGTTCCAAGAAAAAGGAAGTTCTGGCAAAAGATCATTTCATCTCATTCATCGACCATTCTTCTCTTCCATTGCCTCTAGAGCATCCACTTCCTCATTTGACAAAAGATCCACAATGGGTTCAAACACGTCCCACTCTTTCCTTTTCCTAGACAAACACAGTGCCATTCCTAATCAGCAACATTACAATTTATAAACTATGTTTTCGGCAATTAGTTTGAGTCGGTGTCACTGTAGTGATTCAAATCTGACATGTTTTCGACGAAAAACAGTCTTTTACTTGGACCATTTCCAGTTGTCGATGAATGCCTGCCATGAACTACTATTATATATGCATTGAATCTTAATCACATGGGAACAAAATACTAAATAGCCACCCATCATCACTGCATAACCCACCCCAACTCAATCAGCGGATCTGTCGATGCATTCACTCTAGACATGATTAATGTTTCCAATATAAATATCATATACCAAGTAGCATGTAAGCACAAATAACCAGGTATATCTTATGTTTTAAATTTATTAGCAGCTGTGTAAAAACAGATTCTTACCTAACGACACTTGACTTGTTACCAAATGACTTCACTAGGTCCACAGCAATTGCACCCGTCTTACTGTTAGTAAAGAAACACATCCAGTATCAGAAAGATTCAATTTCGACTTCACTTAAATTAAATAAAGAAGACATTAGTTAAATGGCAAAACCCAGTAAAGGCAAATTTATAACCAGAATAACCCACCTAGCTGGTAAATATTCAAAACCTTTGCGTCCCTTTTTAATCATTCTACTTTCCTTTGCTGAAGCCACACTTTGGATAGCAATCTGCAAATTAAGGAGACAGTTAACAGAATATAACCCTAAAAATGTCTCAGTGGATGATATAATGCAATAATGATCGTTGAGCTAGATCACATTTCATTTCAGCATACACTTGACTGGTAACAGGCTGTTTTGAAAAGGGGTAATTAGAGGAGAAAAAATTTGTTGAGAGAGAGACAACATTCATAGAAGCGACATCAAATAAATTTTAACATTATCACCTCATATAATTTTTCCCGGATAGAAAATGCAATTGCAGGCTGCAAAGCAAGACACAAATTGGAAGTCAGTATCTTCTGATGATTTAATCCACAATGTGGGAAACACATAAGTAAGCAGTCAACTAAAGGAGGAGAGCTTCTCCCCTGGTAAGATGAAACAAGGAAACCTAGCCTGGACTGAATGCTCAAGCAGATGCATCAGCCACAAGATTGACTCAAATTACTTCAGGATGGCACAGCCTCGTGTTATACATATTCTAGTTTAGTTACTTCTATGATAGAAAAAAAATTATCTAATCGAAAATGCATGAAATACCAATAGTAATTACCACAGCAATACATAATTCACTATCATAGTTTGTGTGATAACTAGCATATATCAGAAACTGCTGAAAACTATGCACATCGTGAACTAAGCAGTGTTTAATAATACTTTAGCAGTTTAGGGGAACACTACATAAGTAGTAACAAAGTGCAATTATTCACCCGGCACTATCTAGATGAGATTTTTTATTTCCTTTTTTGCAAAAGATCATAATGTGACAAGTTTGAAGACAGATTGATTAAGTCAATGATTAATAAGTATGCTTACTCCAACTTCAGGGTCTTCAATTCCCATATCTTTGCAAAAAGTTCTTGAGAACTCTTCCGGGTCACTCTCAAAGTTGTTCAGATCCTGAAACTCAATTCATATATGTCCCACAATGGATAAAATCTATTATGAACCCAATGTATGATCATTGTTGATCATAAAATTAACTTGAGATGCTCAATGTGCCATACAAAATGTGAATGAGTAACTTCAGCAACTTACCCACAAAAACTGGTCCTTTATAAGTGAGTTATTTACACGGAGATCCAGCTACATAACACAATCAGTGATAAGTCAGAACTTGCTGTCTGATTGATCAGATAAACAGACCAGCTATGGCGAATACCATGCCACGAGAAGAGGACAAACAAAGAAAGGCATCCAAAACAGAAGGTAGTGTTATAACCTTGATGGGGACTACTCGCTCCCCGGTGTACATATCTTGTCCTTCATAAGATCGAAAGTCAGCTAGCTGAGACTACATTGATAGAGATAGAAAACAAGCAAATTATCATAGTGAGAGAAATACGTTTTGGAAAACAAAGGCAAAAGCTCATACATGAAGTACGTTCTGTGAATCTGGCAAGAAACTGTGTTCAAAAGTAGGTTTTCTAGAATGAGATTAAATTAACTTGCTATAAAATTTCAGGAAAGGCGTAAACTGACACCCCATAAAAGATGTAAACTAACATGGGCCTAGGAAAATGATTATAGTGTAAATCCTCCTAAGCCTAAGACTTCATACTTTCACCCCACAAATACTAGAACACATTCCTGAGCTCACCTACAGAGTGGTAAAATAACAAGCATATCCTCATAATGTGTCCTTCACTGACAGCAGCATAAGTAAATAATATATGAAAAGCAAAAGCAAATGAGTCTCTGGGTTTTAAAAAGTACAAAGTGCAATGAAGTGCTAACGGTAAAAATTACTGAAGCGCTGAGTGCAAGCACGTGCTTTTCGGATTAAAGCACACGCAAAAGATGAACTAGGATTATTTCATTAAAGACACAACATAAAACTTAGAATAATATTACAAAATCATAAAAGGCAAATAAAACTTTCAACACAATTCCAAATTCAAAGTTTTAAAGGTAGTAAGAAAAATTGAACGACTAAAATCGAAGGATTCTAAAATTATTATGAAATCATTTAAGGCTCTCAACTCTAGTCATCAGAAAAATCATCATCTCCACCAAAAGTATCCCCATAGATCTCATCCCCATCTCTAAACTCTATTTTATTAATATTTCTGAATTAGTTAACCCTAAAAGCTACTCCATTTCAGCCCAAAATATTTAATTATAAAAGAGAAAACAAAATGTGAAAACTCGTTTCAGCCCAAAAGCGCGTTTTGCCCACAAGCGTGCCTTTTGAAGCGCTTTACGCTTTGACAAAAGTGCTAAAAACGTGCGCTTTCCATCCTGCTTAGCGCTTCGTGATACAAGGCGCTTAACCTTGCGCGCGCTTTTTAAAACCCAGATGAGTCTAGTTACCTGAATGGATTGGGTAATTTGATAGAGAAAGCTCTGAGGAAGTTTTAAATCTCTTATAGTTCTCTTGGCGAAAAGAGACACTTCTGTATCAGGATCTGTAAAGGACAAAAAACCCGATGTGGTTAAATCCTATAAAAGTAAGATACTGCATACATATTTCCAATTACACAGAAAAAAAGACCGTTTAACATGTCACTGGCGTCAAAGCAGAAGTGCTAAACTATCATAACCAGGTAATTGTGATCTTTGACTATATTTTATTTCACACAGCCACTCTTACTCACGAAAGCACTCGAGTACTTGCATCATCATGTGAGCAACCTCAGCTATGTGTGAAGAGGGTAGGAGACAAAAAGAACTGCCCAGAGGGAGGAACCTTAAATCCATTCTAAGGCCTCACACCTCTGTGAAGAATCAGTGACAGCATCATCATCCAAAATAAAACCATTCCCAATAGCCAAGGGTTCCTGAATCTTGCAGCACAGCAAATATCCACCAGCCAAACATGCATGCTCAATCAGGATAAAGACAATTCCACACGAATTCTTAAAACTACAATTAGAACTAGAAGGACCTGGAAGGTAGTACCATAAAAGTGACCCCTGAGGTGCAAATAGTGAATCAAGATAGATATAACAAAAATGTACCAGATGGGTTCCACGTGAAAGCGTCTCTGTATCTCTGCCCATCGATTTCAATGTCCAGCCGAATAGGCAGAAGATTATCCGCTGTAGGACTGCAGACGAAAAAGAGATCAGAATTAAACATGCTAAAAAGAAACTACGGTATACATCTGAAAGATTGGGGGAATTATACATTCTGAACTTGACGGGATTCTTCGCTGAACCCCAAGTCAAGTGTGCTTTCATGATGCCCAGCCTCGCCTTTTGCTTTTCCCGAATAAGTCGGGGCTTTTGGCTCCCCTTATATTTGTGATCCGGAAAAGGGTAAGCTTTGTTTTTGTGTGCAATAACCCTCAACTCTTAGATAAAAGGATATATCAATATAACTTTCCTGTCTATTTGAATAAATACCAATATAACTCTCAGATAATTTTTAGTGCAAAAATATTTCTAACTAGTTAATGTAAGTGCCAATATAACTATCAGACCCTATTTCCGGCATTGACTTCCATTTTCCGGCGTTGACTTTGTATAAAATGTCAAAATACCCTTAGTGTTAAAATCTGAATTTACCCTTATAGTTTGTCGGACCGCCGTCAACCGCCGTTGGAAAGCCGCCGGACCACTGCCGGACCGCTGTTGCACCGCCGACTTAACAGGTAGGGTTATATCAGCACATTATGAAAACTGATAGGGTTATAACAGCACATTCTTAAAACTTATAGTGTTGTATCAGCACATTCGTTATATCAGCACTCAAAATTCTGAATATTTGATTGATAAAAAGTGTGTGTAAATATCGGCTGAACCTCTCTTTAAATAGAGGTAAATTTCGGCCAGTACAAATAGAAACAGAAAAGAATTATGACAGTTTTAGGAAGCTAAAACCATATCTAATTAGAATTCCTAAAATAAATATAAATAATTACCATATTCATCTAAGTAAATCAATCCAAATATTGGATGAATTCTTAA
>JAULKM010000012.1:7888754-7898846 GCA_032355605.1 Rubia tinctorum | reverse complement strand
GTTCGGTCGTGTCGGCTTAGATTCGGGTTGAAATCTCTCGGGTTAAATTGGTTTTCGGGTTGAATCGGTCGTTTCGGCACGTGTCGGGTTTCGGATTCGGGTCAGAAACTGACAGCTCTAGTTACAAACACAAACATCCTTCCCAGACTCTAGTTTTGTGGCTGATGGTGTGAGCTAGTTGTAGAGAGAGTTATTTATGTTACAATCTCAACACAAAACTATTCTCAAGAAGGTTTGTTGATACTGGCTGTCTGGCCGCATCCCCTGAGAATTTCGGGGGACTTGTTCCCTTTCCAATTGAGTAAATACCCACCTAAAAGTGAAATTCACAGTTTGGTACCCTAATTTTAAAATTGTTTCGAAGAGGTACCCACTTTTTCCATTAATGCCCGAAAGATATATTTTTTAGTTAAAAGTGAGTACCATTGTGGCACAATTTGATCCAAATTGGTACCCATTTTTTACTGAAAGTTACCTTTTTTAGACATAAATGAAAATGCGGTAACTTTACAGGACAAATTTAAATTTTGGGTACCAAACTGTGAATTTCGATTAAAAGTATGTACTATTTTGGACAAACTCTCCTTTCCAATTGGAAAATAATGTTGATACAAAAGAATCTAACTCAGCAAGAAAATTCCATTGAAAGGATATAAGACAATGTGAATGACAAATTTTCACTTTTATTTTCTTAAAATACATATCATGCAAATGTATATACATTTTCCAAATATTTCTACCATGTTTAGCCACAAGAAAGATATCAAAGTGGAAATGACTCTGCAGCTGATTAGCTCCATCCATGCCAACAAGCGTGTGCCTTTAAGCTAAACACTTGGGTTGGGAGTTGATGCAGGTGAAGTGTTGGAGCTTCACCGTTCAATCTAAGGATAAATAATTTTTTAATCTTACCTTTAGTATGAAAGTGTCAATATAACCCTGTAAAACTAAAAAGTGTCAAATTAATTCTAACTTTATGATAAATTGTGTCGATATAACATTCAGGTCATATTCTGGCATTGATTCACTAATGAGGTCATTGACCGGACTCGAAATGACAAATATGTCCTCAACCATTTCACCTTATTTTTTCCCCTATTTTACCCCTCTCATTGCCGCCAGCCACCACCAACCACCACCCTCTCCCACCGCCAACCACCTCCACCATCCAAGCTCCACCACCCTCAGCCGCTAGCCACCACTGTCCAAACTCCACTAGACCACCAACCAGTTGCCAAGCTCCACCCTAGCTCCACCATTGCCGCTGCCAATCTCCACCTTCCCCACCACCAATCTCCACCATCCAAGCTACACCACAAGCCTCTCCCGCCGCCAGCCACCACCAACCAAGTCACACCATCCCCGCTGCCAAGCTCCACTCAATCACCATCATCCCCACCACTAATCTCCACCGCCCCGCTGCCAATCCCACCACCCACTATTCTGCATGTCTGCGACAACATATCGTCTGATGGTGTTGCTTGTCTGCGACAACGAATTCCCTACCACCCACTGAAGCTGCTGTTTTGCCAAGCTCCTCACTACCCACCACTTCTGCCCGTCTGCAACAATGAATTTGTCAAGTGGTGTTGCTCATCTGCGACAACGAGTTCCCCGCCACCTACCGCGCTCCTCGTTTGCGAGGACAAATTCGTCTGGTGGTGCAGCTCGACAATGGGAGGCGGGGTCGTGGTGGCATTATCGACGACGGAGATTTCGTCGATGTGGTCAACAGCAATCGGCGTCGGATTTCTGATGATGGGGCGCGTTTCAACAGCAATCTGAAGCTTCCCGCTGGGAGCTTGCCATTGGTTGTGAGCTCTATCGAAGCAATCCGGCCGAGAGGCAGATCGGAAAAGGGGCAAAGAGGTGGATCGGAGAAGAGGCATAGCAAAGAAGAAGGGGGCTCTGACCTTCTTCTTCCGCCGCCACCAACATAAGGTTTTATGTTTTTAATTATTATTTTTTCAATTTTACTTCTTTAAAATTCAGGGGTAAAATTGTGTTTACTATAAAATTGGTCAATTCCGGCATTGATCACTGGAAAACGCCTTTTGAGGGTTATATTGGCACTTATGTCATAAAATTAGAGTTATTTTAGCAATTTCTGATTTTACAAGATTATATTGGCGCTTTCAGCTTAAAATTAGGGTTGTTTTGGCAATCTATATGGTTGTCCAATCCAAAGCGAGTTGAATAAGATTGCAAAACCAAACTAGACAGTCACAATTTATGTAACAAGTAAAATCAATGAGAGAATGGCATAAGTGTAGCTTACAAATAACAGTACACAACTTATAGCTAAAGCCAGCGGTTACAACTTACAAATACAAGAAGCAGGCCAAGTTAGCCCCGACAAAACACATACAGGCCGATTTATGGTACAATTCCAGTCAGGAGCATCAGTCCTTGGTTGGTTGCCGGAATTTAGGTTTCACGTCAATCACTCCAGGCCTTGACTCGTCATAGCGATATCTGGCAATTAATAAAATGTTAGAATTTGTAACAGGCATTCCCAATATTTATTTCTAACTTCACAGGTAAAGCCACCACTCAAATTCAGGTCCTCAGACTCATTCATATATGTACCAAGTCTAAAAGGTAAGAACTCTGCGTTGTAAAGACATGAAAAGTTACCCATTTTCAGTGAGAAAGCGTTTAATGGCAGCAGGAATAGATGCTTTACCTCGACTGTGAGTACCTTTTCCTGCAAGACAATGTCAAGTAAATCACATTAGATAGCCCATAGAAGCTTGCAACAACAATCATCGAGAGGTACAATTGCACCCAATGGCGGAACTGGGGGGCGAGCCGGTGCGGCCGCCCCCCCCAAACCTCCGGTGACTAGGGTAATATACCCCTCCCGCCCCTGCCCCGCCCCGCCCCAGCCCCGCCTCGGCCCAGCCCTGCCCAACCCCGCCCCTCCTCAAATATCCTTTTAGTTCTGCCACTGATTGCACCATAAGCAATTTTGGACTTTAAAGAACATTCACTACGATGAGACCAAAAATAGTGCCAAGGTTAAATTGGCTCACAAACACTTCAAAGGAGCCATAGTACCTGTTATGACTTGTAATGATGTTGGCCTTGACCCAATAAAAGGATTCTGATAGCTCAATTTATCAGAGCTGCTAGAGCTAGCTGATTCAGGAGGCACGGAAAGTAAATAGTCTTGCATTACATTGACTCTACTAGTATACATAATCCGTTTCACCGGAATGTGAGATTCAATCTTTTGCAGATGTGCCCCTAAGGCTTGAACTGCTTCTGATGCATGAAGGCCATGAAGATCCAATGTCCATTCATCATTCTCAGAATTCCTAATGGCCAAAATTTCCATGGCTGCCTTAGCATTCAATCTTTTGGTAATTATCCATTCTTCACGAGCTTTTCGCGAATGAAGTTGAGCAGACACGTGATCTCCTCTCAGATACGCATCACTAGCAGCCTTAGAATGATGGGATGCTGACCTGCAAAAAGAGTTTTAAATAAGAAGCAATGTCTGAAGAAGTAATCACAAGATCAAATGCTCCATGCTGATAATACAAGTCTACCGTGTAGGCAATGGGAAAGTAAACCACTACTGCATAAAACATATTGATGACCCTAAAGAAGAAGGCTGTTTCTTCAAAAGCAATAACATATCTCAAAAACACCGAAAGATAGCAGTAGAAGCATATCCTGTACGAACAGTTTCCTATTTTTCCTTGACTAATTGCACCTGGATCTAGGGCACAAAAAGAAGAAATATGCTGAGAGATAGCATTCTCGTTACTTCTTACCACTCACTCACTCTGGCCAGTTGTCAATGACCACGTCAGTCGCTTGGTTTTAGCCACTTAGGTAATCTTAAATCTCTAATAGTATAGCATTCACATTATGAATATGAGCATCAATTTGCACACAGATATACTGATCAAGTAAAAAACACACAATGAACCCAAAAGAAAGTTAATTTAAGCCTAAACAAACCTCATTATTCGTAGTGCATCTTTGCGGTGGACTACGTAAACATCATCTTCTTCCCACTCAGGCTCAATGGGTACATGCTTGATAAAATTTGGTCCATCTTCACAGTGCAAGCCATCATCTGCAACACATTGCCCACTTACATATTCAGACTTAATGGGAATGCCAGCTTGTAGAGTACTTTCATCCATATCATAATGATTTTCAGAACCCAGATTATTTGCATGACCATGCAATACAGATGCAAAAGGCTTCTCTAATACTCCTATTCTACTACTAGTGCTTCCAAGGATATTTGAAATTTGGCGCCCAGAGTCTGATACTGATGGAAAATTTTCAGTTTTTACTTCTAGCTTGCCATCCTCCTTGTGCCGTTGAGCCCGATCAAATGCAGTCCAACCTGATGTTTTCCCCTTCCTCCAAGACATCTTCCCGTCCAGAGGCCTTGCCCTAGTAGAAGTAGTCATGTTAGCAATAAACAAAAACCATGGGAAGGAGATGCAACGCTGACGCCTCTTCTTCCCCCTCCCCTGGTTAAAAAAAACACCACTTCCAACTTCCCTTACAATTTTCCGCAAAATTAGAGCTCTACTGTCCACGATGATTCAGGTATCACTCGGAACAATTTTCACCTCTTCAATCGAGTTATCTGCAGGCAAAAAAAATTGTTTTTCAAGTAATTTAGTACATGAATCAAGTTAATCTGAAGCTATTTGTCTTCACCGAACAAGATAGCTGTATGGAAATGATCCATTATCCATACTGCCGACTCCACATAACGGGGCAAAGGCTTAGTTGTAACAGGACCATTGCAACAAACTTATACACCAGATTAATCATCAGAGCCAGCAGCAAACAAATTGCTAGATCCCAGCACACACATAGGCACGGCGTTTAACCAATGAGAAGATACTCAATTAAGCTTTCCTATCAACTAATAACAAACCAATAATAGAAGGAAAGCAATGAACTTCTCGAGCAAATAATTCCCCTATACGCTGACCATGAATGAAGATGGAACACTTAGACGAAGATGAAGAAAACCACACGAAGAGGGAGCAAGAAATTTCAATCTCGAATATAGATTTATTATAAAAAATATATCATCAGTATTGAATTTCGGGAGCTCAGGGAGCATATTTTCAAAATCTGCTATGATCAACAACAATGAAAGTTCTGATTAGATTACAACCCAATACCGAAAATTTTGAAGATAAAAAAGAGAGAGCCGATCTATGAGGGTATCTCAGCAAGACGAAAGTCTCGCATCCAAGGCGTTAATTGGTTGGACGGCGGTGGTGACCTCGTTGGCTTGCTAACGGTTACAGCGGCTGATGATGATGATCTTAACAACTGACAAGTTAGTTTGCATCTCAACTCCGTCAAAGCTTCTGTCTTTCTTCTTGGTACAATTAATACAGAGAAGACAGATAATTATTTGGGAATTTTGTATTATAAATTTGGGGCTCTTGTTTTCGTGGAGGAAGGAGGAGAAGGGAACGCCCTAGCGTAAAGAATAAGCACCCTTTGACTTTATATACGATCTCTCTCTCTCCCACCCATTGCTTCTTGCATCATTTGATTTTTGAGAGTCAACTACATCAATAACTAATGATTAATATATTTATTTACATGTGTAAGAATTTTTTTTAAATAAAATTTAAAATATATATTATGATAAATTCAACAATATATAACATAATAATACTCTCACGTCTATGATAATTGAATTTAATGATCGAAATTGGTTAAATTTAACTTTCAAAACTCAAATTAATCAATAATTAATGGGACGGAAGGAGTACTCTTTCCTTGGTTTTGATTTTCATTTTCTCTTAAAGCGTAACCGTGTGTTCCTCTTTCTTCCTCCCTATATTTGTGGCCCAAAAAAGTCTGAGTTAATGCAATAATATGGTCGTAACTCCTTGGCAAATTATTTCCTGCCCTAAAAGTGTACTCCATTAGTGTGGGAAGGGGGTTTAAAAGCAGTTCTATCAAACCAAATGAGGCACTTTAAAAGTGTCTTCAGTCTCGCCATTGATCACCAACGATCAAAGGTAGTTCCGAGAACCGGCTTTAATAGACGCCAAAGAAGACGGTTTTGAGCCTTTATAATGTAGATAAACACTTTTGAACTTAAAAACTATGGGGGACGGGTCAGTCCTACGTCAAGTCCCGATCGGAAGCAGTCTATTGTGTCTTGGCCGGTGGTTGATTCCGAACTCAAAAATACGTTCCGAACTCGAAAACATTGAGAGAAAGGTCTGGCCTTCTTGAAGTTCTGATTTGGAACTAATCTGTTAAGCCTCAGCCTCGTGGTATATTCCGAACTCAGCAACACGCTCTGAACTCGGAAACAACGTGGCATGGTTCGTGGCTTCTCAGTAGGTTCCTGCATCAGATGTTTATTCCATTCCCGTTTTGTACAAAAGTGTTAGGAAAAATGATTTTTTAAAAAAATTTGTTTTCAAGTCTAGAAATGTGTTCAGGTGATATCTTCCGAACTTGGAATACATGAACGGCTCTTCAGGTGAAATACTCAATTAAGAGCCTATTGTTGTTCCTAATTCGAAACTTTGATCAGGAGTTATTGTAAAAGCTGCATCTCATACATTAACCCGCCAATCAATAGCCCCTAACACAGATTCACATCGTGTCAAAATACAAGACATGATCATACAACCTAACAAGAATCTATAGATAAAGCTAAGTAAGCCTTAATCTAAAGGGCTAAATTGTTTGAGAAAAGTGCATTTTAAGGTCGAAAGTGAATAAATTACCTTGTAAAATCTGAAAGTGCAAAATTAACCCTATGTTTTGGTCAAAAATATCAATTTAACCCAGGAAACCAAATTGTGCCCGGAAATCTTTAAAATGACCATTATACCCCTTTGAAAAAAGAAAATTTCAGAAAAATATGAAAAGACAACAATTACCTTCCTAAAAAGTGCTCAAACTCTTCTGTCGGTCAATGTCGTAGGTCAATGCGGTCAACAATGGTCAATGTCGGTCAACGGTGGTCAACGGACCGGCGGATTGATGGTGACCGGGTTAGATCAGTACTTTTATTAATAAGACAGGGTTATATCAACACTTTATTAAAAAAATCAGGGATAAATTTGTAATTATATAAAAATGATAAGGTTAGATCAAGACTATCATTAAAAAATATTTTTTTAGGAAAGCCTACTCCTTATAAATATGCCTTCATTAAAACTTCATAATTTAATGTATAATAAATATACTTATAATTTGTATGTCTTTGATAGGAAGTAAGAAACTTTGGTAAATACTTTCCGAAAGAAATCCATAAATTTAGGTAAATAATTTCCTTGCGAAATGCGATAACTTTGTAATTAGAAATCGACACATATTGCTACTCAAATACTGTTACAGATAGAGTCAACTTTTCATTATGGAGACTGAATTCTTATACTTCCTCCATGCAAGATAAATTGGCATATTTTGACTTTTGGAAGTCAAACGAAGTCAAATTCGATCATTAAATTCTTTTATTATATATTCGACACTAATATTATGTCAAATGTTGTTGGATTCATCATCACATATATTTTTAAATTATTATTTTTTCAAATTTTTATACATATATGAATAAAGATGTTAAAGTACTTGAAAATTGATTAAGTTGACTTTCAAAAGTCAAAATGTGCTAATTTATATGGGATATAATGAGTATTGAAAATTAATTAGAATTTAACATGCAAATTATAAATATATTTATCATACATTAGATTATGAAGTTGTACTTTAACAATGATTAATGAAATATACCTTATTTTCAAGAAATAAATAAATTATGAATTGTAACGAAGGCATATTTATAAGGAGTTGGCTCTCCCCAAAAAGATTTTTTTTATGAGAGTCCTAATCTGACCCTATCTTTTTCAGAGAAGTGCTAATTTAACCCTGTATTTGTTATTAAAGTGTTGATCTAACTCTGTCTTATTAATAAAAGTACTACTAATCTAACCCGACCACCATTTGCTGGCGGATATCTGCGGCGGTTCGGCTTTAACCATCGTTGACCGGCATTGGTCGACGTTGACCACCGTTTACCGACAGTGGTGGGTGTTTTAGGTTTTGGGGTTTCAGCTGGATTCCGACCTTGACCTGGATTCCGGCGACCTGCGTTTCACTCTGGCGTCAAGGTGGTGGATTTCGTTCCATTTCAGCTGTTCTTTCAGCCTCAGAATGTTCTTCAGCTGTGAACAGGCTAATTGGTACGTGTTCAATTTGATCTTCTCGATCCCTATTTCAGTTGTTCTTTCATTGTCGATGTCACCTTTTGAATAGGGCTTGATTATGCTTCGGAAAATATGCATATTTGAGATGCGAAACATTGGAAGAAATGTGTGATGTAAAATTTGATTTTTTTTTAACTTAAAATGGTTAAAAGAAATAACTTTAATATCTAAGTAATTCAATCGTACTTGTTGAACGCACTCTGATGTGTATAACATTATGTAATATCTGTATTCCGATGTTATTGCTTGTTTTTTGTAATGATGTATACCAATGGAGATTATGAAAAACCAAATAACACGTATTTAAAGTATCACAGACAAAACAAAAGGTTTGAAACTCACCTTGATTTCGACTATGTCTAAACTTGTGTCACTTTGGTTGGTAGGACCATTCATTGCTAAAGATAGAATTTTCACAAATGTCTCGGAAGGTTGAAAGTGAAGTGGATCCATCCAATACAGGGGTTTGTTTATAGGGACAATGAACATTAATCGTCAATATTCCCTTCACATGAAAGTTTATGCACCTTTAACTTTTTAAAATGATACTAAAAACAAAATGAACATTGTAACTGTCACCTCTCAATGTATGGCACAACGAACAGTTTCTTATCCGTCCATCCTAGACTCTTGCGTATGTAGACGATCCTCTCTTTCTCTGTAAATCCAATTTCTTAAGCCATTATTGGGCAAAAATATCCAGTCCAACCCTTGTCCTTTTGATTCGTGAAGAAATACATTTACCTTTACAATAAAATTCAGCTTAGTATAATGTTTGGAAAATGGGATATAAAATATTTTATATCAATGAATATAATATTTACAGTAGGTAGAGGGACATTAACGTTTGGTTAACCCGGTCACATTTCTAAAGGTCCTCAAAATCACTCCACAATATACAGTGATTTTGTCCATATTATACAGTAATTTTGGGATCTTTTGTACTTATTTTGGTATACTTTCGTGCTTTAAATACTCTATTTTACCTTGAAATTTTATTAGGAGAGTTAAGGGATACTTTTGCGCTCTTATCACTTTTCTAAGGAATTTTTGTGAGACAAGGTAATAATTCGAAGATTTGAAGACAATGAAGACTACTTTTAAAGACAATGAAGACCATGGAGACTTCAAGACGTGAAGAAGAGATGGCTACACTTAGACAAGAAGAATAAAACGTTGAAAAAGTAGATTACTCTGTCTGTCGCTATTCGTGACGCCTGTGTCACGAGTCTTGACACCTGTGTCACGAGTCTTGACAGGTCGCTGCCCAAATCCACTTTTTGACTTTTTGTACTATAAATACCATCTTATCTTCTCTCCTTCACATAACTTGTTCTCCATGATTCTGCAGCCATAAAACCCTAGTTTTTCACCATTTTCATCTTTGTTTCATCTTGAATTTATGTTTAAATTGCTATTGTTGTTTAGTATGAACTCTAGTAGCTAAACTTAGTCTTGGGAGCAATTGATTAAGACTTCTAAGCCCATGTCTTAAGAATTATATATGAGCTATTTAATGCTTTTCTATTGTGCATTTATTGTTCTTGAATGTTAGTTGTTGAAAGCATTAATTGTGTTAGAAGTTTGAGTACATGGATTGCTTGTACGATTATTTGTTAGGGTTGGGAGAAAGTAGCTAATTTTCCCTTCTTTTGATATGAAATCCAAGAGCATGAATTAGATCTTCTAATATGGTTGATGATTTGATAAATGCTATATGAATGTGATAATGTCGAACTCTTTGTCAAGTTTGTTTTGAGTAGCAAATAGGACAGTCTAGTAACGTTGAACGTTCTTGACTAATCTTGTGTAAATGTATGAATTGGTTCAATGCTTAGACACGGTGTAGTGTTTATAA
>JAULKM010000012.1:7844814-7864693 GCA_032355605.1 Rubia tinctorum | reverse complement strand
TGATTTCATAATAATTTAAGAATCCTTCGATCTTAGTCGTTCAATTCTTCTTACTTCCTTTAAAACTTTGAATTTGGTATTGTGTTGAAAGCTTTATTTGCCTTTTATGATTTTGTGATATTATTCTAAGTTTTATGTTGTGTCTTAAATGAAATAATCCTAGTTCATGTTTTGCATGCGCTTTTATCCGAAAAGCGCGCTTTTCAGTAGTATTTGCCGTTAGCGCTTCGCTGCACTTTGCGCTTTTTAAAACCCAGATGCTATCCTATCATAGGAATGCCTGACAAGTTATTTTATCTTCTTTTTTTTGCCTAAACTGCGCACTCCACTCTGAAGTTAAACCTGTGATACTTGCATTTTTAAAGATTAGTTACTACTCCCAATATACAGTCTATTTCTCGGACTTCACCAAAGCTTTTGTCAAGCATAGGTGCAAGCTATGTACCTTGGGAGAAGGAGGGTATGGGTTGGGAGGAGGTGTTTAAAAGGATGGTTGTGTAGAATGTATGGATTCTATATGGCGTTGTATATTATCATTTTCGCTTAAGTTGCAATTATTATCTGTCCACACTCCCTAGCTGATGCAGTCTATTATGTTTTTTGTCTATTGAAGACTTTTCATGTGCATTGGTTCCCATATGCAGGTTCTGAAATTCTCTGCTGCATATTACATGAGTTTTTTTTCTCCTTCATCACAAGTGAGTTAAATATTACTTCTGTTAGAAATGTTTAAGCTTAAAGTTTTTTTGAATAGTGTAAACTTAAATGAGGTTCAATTGAAATTATTAGATATTCCCAACACGCGAGCAGCTGCAGCAACAGTATTGTACAGAAGTTCAGCCAGAATTGTATGATAAGTTATCCAGTAACAAACCTGTGAAGAATATCTTGGCTAATCCTGATGTTCCACATGGATGCGATGCCAATTCTTCAGAGTAAGATTCATTCTGATGATCCTTTATTTAAAGCTTTTTGTGATCTACAGTAACTGTTTTGGTTCATATCCAGTGTGGTTGATGCTTATTACTTCACTGTCTATTGGGTGATTGAGTATATTGCCCTTTGCTCTAATAACAGGTTTGACGTGCATTCTGGAGTCATTCCTAAAATTGGATCTGGTGACAGAGATGAGACACTCACTGAATGGTTCCAGAAATTGTCATTGCAGCTATTAAGTCCTCAGTGGATCAGGCCTTCACCACCACTGCATCCTGTACTTGAGGGAGAAGTATGATGGGATAAAAACCATAGGTTTAATAAGTGGCAAAGAGCTGAATGCTGGTACATACATACACATACACTAAGCTTTGTTGTTTTTATGACAGTTGGAGTGGATGAATCCTGCCAATAACCATGATCTTATGTGGGATCATGGAATGTGTGCTGATACTAGTAGAGGAGCAGCAGTTAGAGACTTGATTGCAAAAGCTTTGAAAGGTCCTCTTGCACCTGCTCAACAAGAGGTGCTTATACTTTAAATTTCTTCTCTGCTGTTGTCTCTCAGAATATCAGCTATTGTCATAAGTGATGGTTCAACCTCTTAATCTTCCTGTGATACAGCAAGTCCTAATGGAGTTGGCAAATGACCCGAAACTTGTATATCACTGTGGGCTGACGCCAAAAAAATTGCCTGTATGTTATTATTCACCACCCTTTGTAACTTCTTATGTGTTGATTACTTGGGATTAGCGTGTATTTTTTGTTATTAGGAACTTGTGGAGAATAATCCTGTTATTGCAGTTGAAGTCCTCATTAAGCTTGCAAATTCATCTGAAATTGTACAGTACGTGCACACTAGTTCCTTTTTCGTTATGTTATAAAGAATATCTTTTAGATGCATGCTAAACATTGTGGTTTCTTCCTTTTGGTTATTGGATGCAGGTACTTTACTGTTCTTGTTAATATGGATATGAGCCTTCACTCAATGGAAGTAGTTAACAGACTTACAACTGCGGTTGAACTTCCAACTGAATTCATACACATGTACATAACCAATTGTATATCATCCTGTGAGAACATCAAGGTCTGTACATAGATCAATTATGTGGTTGCACTTTTGCTTACACCACCCTCCACCCAACAAAAAATTAATTTTTGAAAATTGGATTTTAACTTTGATCTTTGTACATCACTCCTCTGGAGTCCTATCCAATGTTCTTTTCTGGCATTTCCTTTTTGTATCATGTCGAGCCATTCATCTTAGATCAGTGCAGTGTTTCTTTGTTACATTTTGGTTGGGAAAATTACATTTTATGTGCCTAGAACTTGCTGAAAATTTATCCAGAATTCGACATTTCCTTTGATATTAGCTCAGCACCTATGTTAGCAATGATAATAGTTCGACCATCATGCTACCAAATTTAATTTATGCAAATCAGATTTAACTAATGTATATGAAATTAGGCTCTACTTGAGCTGGCTGTTTGACTATTCATTTAGTCAACATTTAACGACCATAAAATTGAATTGATTTATAAGTATGAATATTATTGTGTGATGCCTTGTTATATTCGTTATGACATAGATGTGTGATTATATATATGGATGCCCTTTCATTTGTGCCTGTAGCACACAGATGTGTGTGTGTGTTTTTTCTTTTCAAATATTATAAATATTATCCTTTAGCAGTAATGAGAATCATCACTTGCATAAATATTTCAGATGGATAAAACAATGACTCAAAATTTTGACGAACTTTATTATTTCTCGATTTCATTATATAGCACTGACCCAAAGCCCTACTGATAATATGATGATTAATTTTCAGGATAGGTATATGCAGAATAGACTTGTCAGGCTTGTGTGCGTTTTCCTGCAAAGCTTGATCCGGAATAAAATTATCAATGGTTAGTCTACTGTTTGCTCATTGTTCTTTGGGTTTTGTTACTCATGAGTTTGCCCCTTGTCATCATCTTTTGCACTTCATGTTCTTGTTTGTTGTCGTGGGCGAAGGTTTTGGTGAAAAGGTGTAGTTATTTAGTCAAGAGTGAAACCAAGACAAAAGTTGTAGCTTTTAGATGGTGTTAACTTTTTGGAAAACACTCATGGAATCATGGTATCTGATTTCTATATGGTATTAGAGCAGGTTCTATCTAGGTGATTGAAGGAGCGCCTCTTGGTTTGGTTATTTAATTGATTATTTGGTTTAGTTTGATTTGTTCAAGTGCAAAGGCTCGGGGCTCGCAGTGTTTCATTTGCGGGGGCCTGTTAGAGTATCCCACATTGAAAGTGGAGATGCTAGTTGTCTCACATATAAGCTTGGTGGGGTACTCCTCTGACTACCTATTTGTTTTAGGATGGAAGCTCACTGGGCTTATGTGTTGGGCCTTCTGCACGTCCCTTTTCCCTAATGGGCTCTTGTCTGATTTCTATATATGGCACATTATGGGGTTAATGACAGTGTGCAATTTAATCAGCTGTAACATATTCAGTCAACTTAGATGGGAAATGAATAAGAATCAACTTAGTGAAGGTTTCCAGAAAAGACAAGTAGCAAAGCTTTAGAAATCTAAGACACGGTTTTGGCCAAAAGCCTACTGTTAGAGGCTACTTGGCACTATTACATAGTGTAGGTTCATTCGATGCTTATGTTAATGTTGGGAACTTTTGAGGTGTCATAGTGGCAAAAAAGAGAAGTAAATGCTTCTTGATGTTTTGTGATTGTTCATAAATGCCTATCCTTCATCCGTGTTGAAGTATATGGATCGGAGTGGTAACATACACAAACATTGTTAACTCTGGCTACTGAACAATTTTTTATCTTTTATCACCTTGATTTGTAAGGAGCTGGAATGATTTTCTTATACTGGTGCAATTTGTGCTGTCTTCATTTGCTGTATAGAATGTTACTGTAAATGATTGGTAATTGTTTTGCAGTTCAAGATATCTTTATCGAAGTCCAAGCTTTCTGTATAGAGTTTTCAAGGATAAGAGAAGCTGCTGGGTTGTTTAGACTTCTGAAAACTTTAGATTTCGCTGGGGACCCAAAAATTTAGAATGGAGTGTCTAATTTTTTGTTACTTGTTTCATAGATCTTTTCTTACATAACGAATGTACCTTTTTGTTACTGATTTACTCCGAACTCCTTTCTTGGAGTGTTCATTAGTAAGACATGGGGAGAAGTTGGAGAATTGCTTTGTCCATCTTTATAAATTGTCTATATAGGCCCTTGTGTGTATTTTATTTATTTTTGATAAAACCATCAAGGTTGTTTATTTTTGGCTCTTGTGTGTATTTTATTTTATTTTGATAAAACCATCAAGGTATAAGTATTTTTTAATAAAAAATTAAAGTATTTACAAGATTTGATTCCGTGATGTCAAAAGCGCGCTGTACATTGAGTTTATGAGGCAATATCGACATTAAGTTTATGAGGCAAAAGCTATTGGTGAGTGGTATATATGGCTTGCTTGGTTCAGCCTATTTAACACAATGTGCAATAAAGCACAGTAACACACAAAATGATCACTTCATTAGACGTGAATAAGCTCGGCAAGAATCCACAAACATAGCGGGTGAATCGACAAACACAGCAAACATATCAGTATTAAACCGAAGTAGGCGAGTTGCAGATTTAGTAGAAAACACTGCTAATCGAGGAGACCACGATGCTCCATATCCAAATGTGTTTCGAACAAAGTGGAAACACAATTCAAAGGCAAAACCGTGAAATCGGGCCACGATCTCACATCTCAGTCAAACTTTAAGAGGAAGAAATACCAATATCAGGTAAGTGAGAAATGCTTAATAAACAAGTAAATTGGTATATATGAGCCCCATGCAGTAGGCCCAATCCATACTGGAGCGAGCTTAAAAAAATGGCATAGTCTCTTTTGAGCGGACATAGAAGATATGAAGACATGCTGAGAAACATGTACCACGTAACCACCGCACGAGCCATGACCAATAGATCATGGCCTACACTAATTGTGCGTAGGATTATTGTGCAGCCACCATGATGGCCACACAAGTGACACTGCACAAGCCACGACCAAGATATTGAAGTCCATGCTATCTATGCAGAAAATGATTGTGCAGCCACCACGATGGTCACGACCAACACAATCCTCGTGTCAAACATTACTCTGTTAACAGCGGACCAAGAGGCCTATAAATACATAAAAACTTGAGATATCAAGGTAAGCAAAAACTAGCAATGGAAAAGACTATATCCAGGTAGGCAAAAATACCAACTTAGACATTGAAACCTTTACTCTGGATCAAGTGCAGGACTTCGGTTGCAGGATTCGAAAACAGCAGTACACCTTGCCGTTCACATTGATCAAAGGAACAAACCACATCATTGACACTGTTTGTGGGGACAATAACTTTTCCTTTTAAGTAATGGTGGTGACCACTAGGAACACGAAAAGTTGGATAGAAAACACATTTGAGCCGTTTAATCTTCTGCTCTGCTCCCCCCTCATCAGCGGGAATAATAAGCCCATGTCAAGGATCTCCAGGAGAACAGGGATGAAGAGGGTGCAAAATCTTCCCTTCCGGATAAGGAAAAAAAAAGAGATTTCACAGCGTTTCTCGTAGCCAATAGGGAGAAACTCCATGCACAGTTCGCCAACAAAACAAAGGGGAAGACAAGGAAGCCTCCAGGAGATTATAACTCCGGACAAAGGGAGAAAACATAAAGATAAAAAGCAGCAAGAAGACAACGAAGAAGCCTTGAACTACATAGTAGAAGAGAAAATGAAGAACTCACCACTGGTGGACGAATTGCAGAACTTTGCAATAACAAAGATCTTCAAACTACCTACTCAATTGAAGGTTTATGATAGAATGATGGACAACAAGGAGTATTTTCACTCATACAGGACCAACATGAGGTTCCGTGATGCATCCATAGGCTTTTCCGATTTTCTTGGCAGAACGACAATCGCATGATACTATAGCCTAACTAAGAAAAGCATTAAGAACTGGTCCAAATTGGAGAATTATTTCATGGTTAGATTCTACCTGAATCAGAAATTCATGAAGACATTCGCAGATCTAATGAACGCAGCACAACAAAATGGAGGAACCATCATATGCTATCACGAAGGCTTTGTTTTCGAAAGCCTAGAACTGCAAGTTTCGAGGAGACCATAGTCACGATAAAAATAGTTGTAATGACCTCCGACAGGAAGTCAAAGAACAACTTCTTCATGGGTGACCTACTCTATACAAAAAAGAGAAATACTCACCAACAAAGTCAAGTAGTTATAGTGCAGAAAAAACCTGTACGTAACCCAACCTTAGGCAAGGTAAAAGAAAAAAATGGTAGCGACAATCAAGCAAGGGGAGGATGTGATGGATGGAGCCCTAGATAGAGTGATGTTATCCATCTGTGGATCAATATAGTTCACTTCCAAAAATGCTTGGAAGGCTAGAGAGTGGTACCTGCTGCCACATGAGCCTACTGAAAAGAGTCTGCATGTTAGTGAGGCCATTACGTTTAACGAATAGGATGCCAGTCCCAAATGAATCACCACACAATGATCTCTGGTAATAACGACCAAGATAAGAAATTATAAAGGGCTAAGAGTCTTCATGGATGACGAAAGCGCTATAGATGTATTGTTTGCTTATGACTTTGACAAACTAGGAGTTAAGCAATCATATCTAAAGAGGGAAACATCATCTATAGTAGGGTTCACTAGGAAGTCATAGATGCCTCTAGGAAACATATAATTACCAGTGACTATTAGGTGAAAGGAAGTAGCCTGCAAAGTCTTATGCGTCTTCGTCCAAATAAATGCTCTAAGAACCTGCAACGCCATCATTGGGAGGCTTTGGATGAGCGTCGGTAAGTCTTTTTGGTCCCCGTATCATCTGGTCAAGAATTTCTTACCACAAAGTAGAGTAGAAACAGTAAGAGGAGACCAACAAACAACAATGTAGTGCACGACCATAGTAGTGAAGCTATAAACCTCTCAAAAGTCCCAATCAATGGTGAATTCAATCAACTATGTAAATCCATCCGAAATATTCTTACAAAAATTTAATTGGGTGAAAATAATCGAGCTTCTGAGCTTACACAACGATCACACAAAGGAAGCCAAAATTGGAAATATGTTGCAAGAACTTATCAAATGAAATGTGATTGCTACACTAAGGCAATAAAAAATTGCCTTTGATTTGTCATTCCAAGACATGGGAGTCATTAATCCTTCTACTGAAACACACAAACTCAATGTTGACCCATAAATGAAGCCCATTCGACAAAAACAAAGAAGATTTTCCCATGTTAGGCAGTCAGCAGTAAAAAATGAAGTACAAAGGCTTATGCAAGCGGGAATGCTCTGCAAATTTACATACCCAACATGTCTAGCGATCCCAGTAATGGTTAGAAAGGTTGGTGTAGGATGGAGAAAGTGTGTTGACTACACGGATTTGAACAAAAACCGCCCTAAATATTGATACCCACTGCCAAAGATTGATCAAGTAGTCAAAGCAATCTTAGGATACGAAGCCATGACCTTCCTAGATGCATACAAATGATACCATCAGTTATGGATGAGCCCTGAAGACAAAGAAAAAACGTAGTTCATAACTACTTTTGAGCATTATCCTACGTGAAAAAGCCACTTGGACTAAAGAATGTAGGAGTCATATACCAGCGTATAGTTAACAAAGCTTTCAGCCGCCAAGTTGATCGCAACATAGAAATCTACATGGACGACACGGTAATTAAAAGAAACACACTAAGTTAATTATCCTAAGACTTAGAAGAAACACTTATCACCTTCCAATCAATTTGAATGGAGTTGAACCCTAAGAAATGCGCCATTAGAGTGGGTGCTGGAAAGTTCTTAAGGGTAAAAAGTTTCATCAAGAGACATTGAAGAAAATCCTGAAAAAAACACAAGCCATCCAACAATTACCACCACCTTTGGCGATCATTTCAGTCGAGGTGCTAATCGGTTTGCTTGCAGCTCTCAATTGCCTAATCTCAAAAGCTGCTAAAAACATATGCTCTTCTTCAACGCCATGCGAATAGCGATGAAATTTGGTTTGATGACTAAGTGTCGGACATTATATGAATAGTTCAAAAATTAATTGCAAAGGTTGCTGCACCTATCGTCCCCCACCTTGGAAAAAACACTATATTTGTACTTAGCAGTGTTCAAATGCGCTATCGTCTTGGCCTGATTAGAGAAGAATCTCCAAATCCTGGTTTACTAAGAAAGGAGAAGCCTACAAGGGACATAAAAGAACTACCCATCCATTGAAAATTAAGTCCTTGCCTTAATCCATTCTGCTATTAGAATGCAATCTAACTTCCAAATCCACAAGATTGTGGTTTACACAGATCAACCCATCATGCAAATTCTCCACAAGCCAGAAGTTTTAGTAATAGTAATAAAATGGGTCATCGAATTAGGAGAACACGAGGTGTTATTTTAGCCAAGAACATCCATCAATCAAAGGGCAGACATTTGCCAATTTCCTAGCAGAATTGATAGAGGAAGAACAATGTCAACTTACGGAACAAGAATCCACGAAGTTGTTACATGCTTAAGAAGAAGATAAATTTGAACACATAGCATGTACACTCTTATTGGATAGAGATTTAAGCAAAAAATGACGTGGAGATGGAATCCTACTGGTCATTCCGGAGGGCGAAGAATGAACATATGCCTTACTCTTTGGGGTTTCCCTCACTAATATCAAGGGAAAACATGAAGCTCTAATCAATGGGTTAAACCTAGCCATACAGATGAATATCCAAAGAATCTAAGTTTACAACAACTCTCAGATCACAATTCATAAGGTCTTGGAGACTATGTGGTCAAAGAAAGATAGTTGATCATATACCTTAACAAAAAGAGAAAACTTATGAAGACATTTGATCACTTCAAAATAACCCATATCTCACGATAAATAAACAGCAAAGCAGATGCCCTGAGCAAGTTAACGATCTAAGGATACTCCACCATAAACAACAAAGAGGATGTAATTGTCAAACTCATGCCAGTTTGAAGTACGATAACCACAACCGTGACCTAAGTCATGGACAAAAATCTAGGATGGATGGCACCAACCATCCAATACTTGAAACATGGTTTTATGCATACAAAACATGAAAAATAGAGCTCAGCGCACCATCATAAAATTACGCTGAAGGAGTATTTTAAGATAAGATTTTCCTAACACCTTGACTAAGGTGCGTAAGGCCGCTCGCATTACTCAAGACATGTGCGAGGGGTGGTGCAAATCACACCAGGGAGCCCGCATCTTAGCTAAAATATACTACGCTTCGATTATTATCATTCCACGTGTATGAAGATGCCCTGATTTTTTTGAAAAAATGTAACGACTTCCAAATTAATACAATTATACAAAAAATTCATAATCAGAGCTATCTAGAGTGTTCAATTGATCTGCACTCCACGGAGTCATTAAAACTATTAAACTTTTTACGGGAGATATGATTAACCCATGGAGCTCTTCACAAAGATAATTAATATTTATATTGTTTCTCTCATTCTTACTACTAAGCTACCAAAAGGTAGATAGTGGAAAGTCCGGAGTCATCCACAGAGATTTTAGGACCTTAAAGGTTAACTAAACAAAGCTGCAATCGGGTTGTTAATCCAATTGTGTGTTAGGAATAACTAGTATCACAAAACAAGTTTGGGGGGGGGGGGGGGTATCTAAAAACTACAACCAGTAAAAGAAAGGAGAGAGAAAACTATATAAAACTGGCACTTGGGACATTTACGTTACATGACCGGTAGTATATTTCGATCATAGATTCTATCAAATACAATACATATAAGCATATCTTAATAATTATGCCACATAGTGTGGTCGATAGTCAACATTTCCCCCTATCTGTCATATAAGGGAGCACCTGTATACTTCTACCAACACCGCCTCCATAATTAGGGGAGTGCAAAAACGGCCCTATCCGCTATGCATATCTGATTCTCTCCCGTAGGATTACGTTCCTAGCACTCCACTATGAATGGTTCTCCCTAAACCTACAAAGGCGAAGTGATAGACACCTTATCATTAGCTCTAAGGTTGCAACGACATAGGTCGAACTACGCCAACCCTAGTTTGCTACTAAGCTATCTCTATGCATGACCTTTTGGGATTCAATCCAACTCACTAGTGTACGATCATCAGAACGTTGATTCGACGACCCAAATGAATACACCCATATGGTCCCGAACTATCACTCCCCTTATTGCATCTAGGCTTCACTTCCGGGGGGATATAAATAATTGCGCTAACATGAAAATAGACTAAGGTGTATGCTAACATAGTGTAACAATCATCCAATTAACAAGAACTTAAGGAACAAGTCAACATAATGTTCATAAGCATAAAAGGATAGGAAGATCTTAGAATCTCACAAAATAAATACCAAGTCATGGATACAAATATGAATCCCCTAGATAAATCACTACTCCCTATGCATTGAACCCAAATATTTCATTATATTCAATGTCCTCAAGCAAAACAAGAAGAATTAAACTGAGAGAGAAGGGTTAGTTCATTTCTCTCTCTACCTACTTTTAGGAAAAATTAGGAGAATGAAAATAAAACTATCCAAACTTAAACCTAGTAGATATAGGCTTCTATTTATAGTAGATAGAATTGGGCCTTGAAAAAGGCCCAAAAAGAGGGCATTAAACCCTAGTAGCTATCGGGCACGGGCCGTGCTATAGCACACGGCCCGTGCAACCCAGCCTTGTACGGGACGCCAACTGGGCGCTAGTCTAGGTCTTTCTGAGCACACGGTCACTCCGTCTGTCATGAGCCGGTGGCTGGGAACAACTTCTTGAGCATTTTAACATCACGGGTTGTGTAGGTCTTCAGATGCCATTGGCAGGGAGTCGATTTCTTGAAAACTGATGGCGCGGGTATGCTAAACTTCGTGGTTGGTCTTCAAAAATTTGAACTTGGTTTGGCATAGCCTGTGTAAAATGGTACGACTTGTGCCCATACTTAGCCGCACGAGTACACCGGCTGGAACGAGCCACACTGGTCTTTGTGGCCCATGCCAAAGAATCTTGGCACCGACGTGTTAGTTGGCACAATCCGTGTAGTTTTACACGGCCGTGCCGATTCCTCCTTTGTCGATCTTTGACTCCTCCTTAAAGCTTGATTCTATCTACTACCATGTTTGAAATCGCGGCCTTCTATCTGCTACCATTCTTTCTAATGACCTTCTACTATCTACTACCACCCTTGTGGATGGTCATCCAAAAACTACACCAAAGTGCTTACGATAAATCTAACAAACGAGCTCACAAAACAAAATCTAGATATGCTCGTAAAGACATAACATCCATTAGGTCCAATAAATATACAAAACTAAGATTTAAACAAGAAAATCAACAATGGCTATACAAACCCCTTGTAATGTAAACCATACTAAACCTAGCGATCAAACAATCAAAACATAATAAGAAAATTTTCAAATGCATTGGTTAACACATGCCTTTTGGTGCAGATCAACAATGCATAGAATTTTGATAAGTGGGGAATCAACATCTGACCCGCCCTCCCGGTGCATCGTTAAACACGTAGGAGGAGGCTTCAAGAAGCTATTAAGTGTAAAATATCAAATTTATAATTTTTCTCCCGTTCCTAATACTATGTTAGCAATGACGGTAAATAATGGCAAGTACTGTCCACAAAGATGTTATGAGTCTAGAAACTCGCTACGCAAAACTGTGGTCAGGTCATCAATCCGATCATGTGTTAGGAATAAAGAGTTTGGTGAAAATAACCATTTGGGGGGGGGTGGATTTTCAATAATTAATCACATGTATGCAAACACAGAATTAAACTATATTAACTAGCACATGGGGATATTTGCGTAACATGATCGATAATTGGCTCTTATCCTTGATTCATTCACATGTAAGAATATAAACCTATTTTATGCCTATGCCATATAGTGAGGAGATAGCCAGATATTTCCCTCATCTGTCACGCAAGGTACTACCACCAATAAATGTTTATCTCACTGTGTCCATAATTAGGGATGCGCTCTAATCCAGTGACACCACATACCATCCCCGTCCCTTACTCTCAATGCTAATGTGCCCCCGGTTGGAGGAACAAAGCCCTCCTAAAAGGACTTTGCCTTGCGTAGGTCGCAACCGTTAGATATGAAAGTAGGGGCATTACATCCCTGGCTCTCCATTGTGGATATCAATCCCTAGGCCTAGAAAGGCAAAGGAAATTGAGATCTTGTAATGACTCTAAGGTTGGCACGGCTTTGTGATTTCTCCAAGCTGGCACAACCCTAGTTGCTACAAACAATCAGGCTCAATCTATCGGGGTAAGCCAAGGATTTCCCCTTGTTGGGTTTTTCCGAATTGATCACCCAACATGCGATTCCTCTGCCATGACTATCCAATTATAATTATGGTTTAACACATGCAAAGATATTTCATCAAAGTGACATGAATGCACTCATCTCACCGGTGTTCTTCAACCTACTCCATAATTCTAACACTCCTAAGATAGAAATGATATCTAACATGATAATATGCTAGCCTACATATATGAATGCATCATAATAATGGCATAGCATAAATGTTCAAAGATGATAAATCACACATCAAGCACAAATATTGATAGGAATTAAAATAGGAGAATATAAATCTCAAAAAGCTAAAAATATAATCATTAATACAAAAAAGTTTTATTAACTACTCCCTAGATATTGAATCTAAATATTTCATTGAATTCAATGCCATTTTGGCAAAAAGGAAAATAAAAGATGAAAAGAAGAAAACTAGAGAGAAAGAGGAGAGTTTTCTCTCTCTAGTCTACTCTTAAGATCTAAAAATGAAGCATTTACCTCAACCCTAATTAGCCCTGGCCTATAAATACAGTAGCAGTAAAATGGATCTAATAATAGGCCCAAAAATGGAAAAAACCCTAATCACCCCAACTGGCACGAAGGTGCTCCGTGCCACGACCTGTGCCGTTCGTACCGTCGCGGGACGCAGAGCCTGGCACGGACCATGGCGGTCATGCTGGCACATACCAATGGCTCTGACATGGGTCATTTTTCTTCATGTCGGGCTTCCTGTGTCATCCATCGCGGGCTGTCGGTCGGGTCTTCTTTTTGCTCATTCTAATTTGCGCCACACATCGTTTTGCGCTCCTCATCTTTTTGCTCTTTTTTCTCAGTACCTCTCAGTGCACCGCTCGTTGTTCTTCATACCATGTGGGCTGGTCTTGGCATTTGTGACTTGAAACAACATGGGCCGTGTAAAATAGAACGTTCCGCTCTCACATTTAGTCGAGTTTGGTATCCCACATACCATAATATGTCATGGCCCATACAGATTGATATGGGCTGTGCCAAATTTTCCTAGAACGGGCCGTGTCGGCTGATGCGGGTCGTGCTAGACTCTGGTTTGTGTCAAGCTAGTGAGGTCCGTGCCGCCCGCTGCTGGTTCAATTTCCAATCTCCTTTGCTCTTTTACGGATGAACTGTTAGTTCAATTTGAGAGCTCTTATAGTCGATTTCATTGAGCACTAGAAGAAAAATCCAATGGTGCAATCTTCAAGTGCTGATTATTCAAACTTTGTGCAACTCTTGGACAACAATTCTTGAACTTCGTGCAACTCCTGGACAACAATTCTCCCGCTTTGGAATTGGCCTCTGTGAGCTCCGAATCCACCTTCTTTGGTCCCATTCCATTTACTACCATGACTTAAGGTTTTTGGCCTTCAAGTTCACTAACACCCTTGTTAGTGGCCTTCAAATCTACCACGACTTAAGGTTCGTAGCCTTCTACAAAAGATAACAATAAAAAGAAGTACTCACAAGCCACCTAATGATGAGATCAAAAGGAAAGATCTAGACGCTTGTGAATACAAAACATCTACTAGTTATAATTAAGACTACAAAATATGGGATTTAGACAAGAAAATAAAAGTGGTCATCTCAACCTTTTGTCGTGCAAACCTAACTAAAAGTAGCAATCAACCAAACAAAATATGATAATAAATATGTTAACTGCATGATATATGGTGCACATCAACATCATCAGACAATTCCATTTCGGTACAAAAGGTACGAAATTCCTCATTGTGGTGATAGGTTACTTCAATAAATGGATCGATGCAAAGCCCATTGCTATTGCAAAAGTGACCAAAAACCCTAGATGTTATCAGCATGACCTGTGTTAAACTGCATGACCCATGTTGGTTGGGATTGGCATGACCAGTGTTTTTCGGCACAACCCATGTTTTTCGGCACAGTCGTGGTGGCTTGGTTTGGCACGACTCGTGTTGTCAAGTATAGAACGCTGGCCATTTGTTGATCTTGATTAGTTGAACAGAACGGGTTGTGTAATTCTTCACGGGCCGCCGACTGGTTGCATGATTTTTCCATTTGAACGACATGGGGCATGTGAATCCTTAGGGGCCGTTGGCTGCGAGTTGATTTCTTCAAGGCTAATGGTTGTCTGAAACGTTGTGGGGTGTCAACTGGTCTTTGGATACTAACTTTGGAGTAGCACATGCCATGTTGTTTAGCACGACCCATGCCCATGTTTAGCTGCACGAGACCTCCCGGCAGGCATGGGCCATGTTGATCCTTGTAGCTCCTTCCAGAGAAACGTGGCACCATCGTATTGGCTGGCACGTGCTTTGCTATATGGTACGACCATGCTGGTTCCTCCTTTGTCGCTCTTTGACTCTTTCTTCTTTCTTAGTTTTCGTCCATCTACTACCACTTTTTGACTCATTCCCCTCTGTCTACTACCACCCTTAAGAATGGCCTTCTACTATCTACTACCACCCTTGCAGATGACCTTCTTTAAAACTACGCTGAAGTTCTCACGAGCAACCTACTAATAAGCTCACAAAATAAGATCTAGGTGCTCGTGAGGAAATAGTGTCCATTAGATCCAATTAATTCTACAAAACTAGGGATTTAGATAAGAAAACCAATAATGGCAATCCAAACCCTTCGTAATGTAAACCTAACTAAAAATGGAAATCAACCAATAAAAACACAATAACAAATGTGTCAAATGTATTGGTTAATGCATGCATATAGATGTAGATCAGTCCCCCACACTTAAACCTTTACTAGTCCTCGAGTAAAAAAAAGAGCAAGGATCCGAGAGGGAAGTAGTATGCAAGAACAAGTAACCAATACATTCAACCTTATTCCTAATCTAACCCATTTCCCTCAAATATGTAAGAATCTCATAGTTGTCACTCTCCTCTAAGAAGTTAAAGTAACCTATCCCACCAAATTAAACCAATAAAAAGGTAAGGTGTATGTCGTAAGTGTGAAGCTAACTTACTCCGTCAAATAAGCTTCCAATGACAATCCAAAAGATGTTCAATTTGAAGTTTATGTTTTCTCTCAATTTCTCTAATTTTGCCTAGGAGCCCTTTCGGGTTTTAATTCTAGCTATCACACATGTTGAGCTCACCTCTCACATTTTTCCACACCATGACCTCTCATTTTTTTCCTATGCTTTTCAACTTAGCCAGGCCTTTCCCATTTTTGCCTAAGTCTTCTTTTCGGGTTTTCGACTTAGCCAAATTTGTTTTCATTTTTTCAAAATTTCAATTTTTGTTGTGTAGAGAAAAATTCCCCAAAGATGGGCTTCATACTACATGAAGATAAGAAAAACAAAAAAAACCACCAAAGTGTTCCAAAAGTCTCCAAACAAAACAACAAATGACATAAAAACACAAAGGAATCTTGATGAAAATTCCTAAGTGCCTAACTACTCCGTTTCCCACACTTGAACTTTGCATTGTCCCCAATGCAATGAAGCGATATAAATAATAAGTGAGATAGGGAAAGATAGTGGTACTTACTCTTGGGACCCCGAAAGGTCCTCCCCCAAGCGTCTCGCCTCACATCTTCTGCTCATTTTCTTCTTGCCTCATCTCTTACCTCTCGATGGGAACAACATCTCGAAAACCCTTAAGCCTTGAGATATGGAACCTCTCAATCAATTTCTCAATAGCCTCCTCTTGCACATCGACTCTCTCATCCACGATAGCAAACTCTTCCTTCACCTCTCGCTCAATGGAATCCAACCTAGCTCCCAAAACTCGCATGGTGCCACCCATAGAGTCCAACCTAGTCATGAATTCCACCATTTGCAAGCTCATTCCTCCTACAACTTGACCAATATCTTGACCAATACTGTAAAGTTGGGTGGACTACTGCGGCACTCTTCGCTAAGTGTTTCCTCTTCATTCACGTGATATTCCTCCAAAAGTTATTCAAAGATAAAGGTAGTCCTTGCCGTTGAGTCCTTGGAATTTCTTTCCCACATTTCCACCCAAAAGCTCAGGCGATCTCCTGATGTGTCGTCATGTACTCCTTGTTATCCAAGTGGAAATGGATGATCTTCCTCCTTTCACTATCTGTTGCTTGCTCTAAGGTTGCCAATAACTCCAAAATCCACCTCACATATGCCTTGGAATGTATCGCTAAGAAACCCTCTGGGCCTATTCGACCTAGAAAATAGGTGTCGGGCTCGCGTAGGCCTGGAGCTACAAAAGTCTCCTTGCATGCAAACTTCATCTCCAAAATGGTCCTCTTTGGGCTATTGAGATGTCTTCACCTCCACACCGCACTCCCAAAAATATTGGCCAACCCCATAAACTCTTCAACCGCAAAGGCGGGATTAGGAGGAAAGGAAATCGCCGGCTTTTATCTTCCAACCTTGGCCAACTTCTTCCCATTTTCATCCCGGGAAGTTGTTCCTTTTTCCGTCCTGCTCCTCTTTGGAGCCATTCTATCACAACAACAAGAAGATGGTAATGGAAAGAATATTCAATCATATGCATCAAGTGTCATTCTAGAAGAGCTCTCTTCCTAAATAGCCAACACATCACAAATCATGCTATTTCAACACAAAGGCTGTTCAATCAAGAATCATTATTCCTAAAAAACCTACACATGGTAAATCATATAACTTCATCAATAAGATCATTCAATGGAGAATAATTCCTCCTAAACAACCACAACAAGAAAAATCACATCAACAAAGCATAAGAACCATACACTTCCCTTATAATTAGTTCAATACAAGATCATTCATATAACCCACATAATTTCCCAAAAATCTTAAAATTTTCGAAAATCATGACTCTCATAAAAAAAAAATCATGCTAAAGAAAGAAAGTAAACACAAGGTTTAGAGAGTTACCTGGAATTTGGAGCTAAGAGCTGAAAATCCACACAAAAAGAAGCAAAAAGTGTTAACTTTTGAGAGAAAGTTGACTCAAATTTTTTATTTTCTCCTATGTGAAGTGAGAGTGAATGTTTTTTTAAAGTATTTTCAATGGTCTAGGTGATTTTTATGGATGGGGAGGATGTACTATGGGTTTAATTTCGGCAAATCATGTTCCTCTACAAGGGGGTTGTTTAGGAGGGAGGTACAAGGGACAAATGGGTGGTCTAGGTAAATATAGAAACTTGGGGGGGGGGGGGGGAAGTAATACTTAATTACTACCTAAGGAAGGTTGTGATGTTTAGTATAGTACTATTTTCATTAAAAATCCTAGGGAATAAAAGATATGCTGAATTAATGGGCCAAAAGCATGTTTGGCTAAAAATTTGTGAATTTTGAAAATTTGCATTTTTGCCTCATCTACAGCATGGCACGAGGTAGTGACACAGTCCGTGCCACATAATAGCCTCGTGTTGACTTGGTCTTGCACAAGCCAACCTCATATTGTCTTGGTCTAACACGAGCCGTGTAGCTGCACGGTTCGTGCTCCCCCAGTTTCTTCCATTCTATACTACATTTTCCACCCAAAAAGTCCTATTTCCGCCTAACCATGAAACACGATACTTGATATTAGATTAAATAAGAAGCATAATTTTTTACGCAAAGATCCTCCGTCACACTAAAATCTCATAAAAAATCTTGCTACCAAGAATATCAAAGCAAATCAAGGAGAAACACCATATATTTATTGTCGTCCTCATGACTTATTATTCATGCATGAATAAGTCATGATAAGCAAATAAACCTACCGTTGGCTCTCCGAAGTATCCATCCACGACTCCAACCATGATAACATCTTTATGGAGAGGTCTCCACAAAATGTCACCCTTACTTTCATGCTCTTTGCTCATCATGGAGAGAGTATGTCCATCCTTAGCCAATGTTGAGTCCTTAGCTATGTCCTCGGCTTTAGGAGGTGGTCGAGGAGATTTTACAGCCTCACCACTCTCAACTAACCGCTGCAATTTAGTGAGAATAGAAAAACAATCCATAATATAAGTGACATCACTAAGGTCATGCTTATCATAGGTATCATCAACATGGTCATCAAAATTTAATCTCAAGATATTGTTTTGTTCATCACTCTCTTAACTATCATCAAGGGACTCATCTAAGCACTCATCATCACTAATCATGCAAGAGTTATCACGTTGAACAAGTTCATCACATAGGGATATTCCATTGCATATAAGAGAGGAAATAGGTGATGCTTAGATTTATAGATCTCAAATCCCACCTTATCAATATCATCCTCAAGAGTTAGTGTCCCCAAATGAACATATATCTTGTTCCTTGATGTTTATAGAAAAGGTCTCCCGAATAATATTGGGGGAGCACCACCATCATGCACTACATCAAGAACATAGAAGTCCGTCGTAAACACTAAATTTCCTACTCTAACAATAACATCCTTAACTATACCTCTAGGGCTAGCTTGTGAATGATCGGCTAGTTGGACAATTACCCTAGTTTCCTAAAGTTTACCTATGTATAGGCTCTCATAAAGGCTAAAAGGAATCACATTAATTTATGCACCTAATTCAACCATAGCATTTTTCATTAGCTTACAACCTAAGGAAATAGGGATTGAAAATATTCCGAGGTCATCGCATTTCTTAGGTAAGTTTCTATGAGCTAAAGTAGCTACTCCCCCATTTTCAACTGGCCTATTTTATTAGTTAGCTTATTCCCCTTCTTATTAAATTCATTTTTCAAAATTTATCATAATATGGAACATGCTCAATCACATCCAAGATAGGAATGCTAACCTCAACTTTCTCAAAGATTTTGCGATTGTGTGCCTCATTAGTTGTCACTTCGGCCTTCCCATAAGTGCACTGGGGAAAGGTGGTGGAGGGTTCACTCTCATTTTGGTGGAGGGGAGATTTTTGGTGGAATCCTTCTCTACAATCATCTCACACTCCTCCAACTTAGTCTTGTCGCCTTCCACTATCAAATCATCTTCTTGCAATAATTCCTTTTCGGGCTCGCACGCTTCCTTCCCGCTCCTTAGATTTAATGTACTAACATTCCTTGGGTTTATCTTTGGTTGGAAAGGTAACTTTCCGAACTCTCTAGCCTCAAGGCGGCCCACTGAAGTGGCTCAACTTGATTTATAGATTCTTGATGCTTGAAAAGGCTCTAGTGTAAAACTCCTCAATTTCTCTCCTTGTCTGGTCCACAAACACATCGCTCTTATTTTCCAATTGAGCTATAGCGTCCAAGATATCTTCCTGGTCCAACTTGTACAAGTCAGCATTGTTAAACTGAGGAGCGAGGAGCTTGATTTAACCTAACGACGATGCCAAAATTCAACCCGCCTTCCCGTGGCGTTGTTAAACTCACGGGGAAGCTTGATTCAGATCAAAGATAAATATTTATAATATATCTCCATTTCATACTACTAAAATACCGATAGGGTAGATAGCGGAAAGAACGGGGTCATCCACATAGATGCTAGAAAATTAACAGTTAACTATACAAAGCCATGACCCGATCATCAATTCGATCACATGTTAGAAATAGCTAATGTTGCTGGGAGGTCATCGCCGTACTTCTCAAAGATACAATTTATAAGCCCAAAATACTTACTAAATACAACTAAGTAGATAGTTTGGCAAGTCGGGGTCGTC
>JAULKM010000012.1:7829301-7844714 GCA_032355605.1 Rubia tinctorum | reverse complement strand
CTATCTACTTAGTTGTATTTAGTAAGCATATTGGGCTTAAAATAGTATCTTTGAGAGGTACGACGACGACCTCCCAGTGGATGAATTGCAGAACTTTGAAATGCCAAAGATCTTCAAACTACCTACTCAATTGATGGTTTATGACACAATGATAGGCACCAAGGAGTTTTTGCACTCCTACAGGATCAACATGAGGTTCCGTGATGCACCCACAAGGCTTTTCCCATTTTCTTTGCAGAACGACAATCATATGGTACCTAAGAAAAGCATTAAAACCTGGTCCCAACTGGCGAATCAGTTCATTAACAGATTCTACCTGAATCAGAAATTCATGAAGACATTCACAAATCTAATAAACGTGGTACAACAAAATGGAGAAACCATCGTAGACTATCAAGATGGCTTTGTTTTTGAAAGCCTGGAATTGTGAGTTCCATGGGGACCACAGTCACGATACAAATAACTGTAATGACCTCTAACAACAAGTCAAAGAACAACTTCTTCAAGGGAGACCTACTCTATATAAAAAGGAGGATTACTCACTAACAAAGTCAAGCAGTTATGATGCAGAAAAACATGTACGTAACCCGACCTTAGGCAAGGCAAAAGCAAAAAATTGCAACAACAATCAAGCAAAGGGAGGATGTGATGGATGGCGCCCTAGACAGAGTGATGTTATCCATCCACGGATCAACATAGTTCACTTCCAAAAATGCTTGGAAGGCGAGAAAGAGGTACTTGCTACAACAAGAGCCTACTGAAAAGAGGTTGGATGCCAGTAAGGCCATTACGTTCAGTGAATAGGATATAGTCCCAAATGCATCACCACAAAATGGTCCCCTAGAAATGACGACCAAGATAGGAAATTATAAAGTGCAGAGTCTTCGTGTATGACGATAGCGATGTAGAGGTATTGTTTGCTGATGGCTTTGACAAACTAGGATTTAAGCAATCATATCTAAAGAAGGAAACGTCATCTATAGTGGGGTTCAAAGGGAAGTCAGAGATGCCTCTAGGAAACATACTAGTGACTATTAGGTGAAAGGAGATAGCCTGCACATTCTTATGCGACTTTGTCCAAATGAATGCTCCAAGCACTTTCAACCAATCATTGGGAGACCGTGGATGAATGTCAGTAAGGCTATTTGGTCCACATATCACATATTTAACTAAACACATTTTAACAAACACTGCCTTAAATATTGCTACCCACTGCCAAAGATTGATCAATTAGTCGAAGCAATCTTAGAATACAAAGCCATGACATTCCCAAACACATACATATGATACCATCAGATATTGATGAGCCCTGAAGACAAAGAGAAAACGTAGTTCATAACTAGTTTTGAGCATTATCCTATGTAAAAATGCCTTTTGAACTAAAGGAAACTTACTTTAACCTATAATCGAAATTAAAACCTAGAATTTCTTAACATTAGATTTCCCTCAAAATCTAAGGTTCATTACATGAAACTGGTTAATTCATTAGGGTTACTTTGGATGTTCGACGGCGATGGAGGAGCTTCTTGAATGGTGACAGAGACGGAATGAACGTCGAATTGAAGGAGGTGACGAAGGACGAGAGGGGTAATGGTCTAAAGGGGTAACGACTGAGAAGGAGGAAGAACACCGTGGCATTTTTTTTAAAAAAATTAAGAAAAAGGGATTCACAGTATATAATATAATAAGGAGGGATAAATGAGAAAAAAAATCCAGCTTCTAAGGGCAAGGGTATTTTCGTCAAGTCTGGTCAACATTCAAATTGATGATTTAACGCCAGAATAAAATCAAAAGGTTATAAGTGCACAATTCTTCGTAAAGTTAGAGTTATTTTAATAATTTTTTGTTTTGTAAAGTTGTATTGACATTTTTTCGTTTTGCAAATGTATATTGACACTTTCACCTTAAAATTTGAGCATAAGTGTAAAAATTCCAAAAGAAAAAACCCATTGAATTTGAAAAAGTCGCTTATAAAAAAACCGTTAGCATACAAATGGCACTTCATAAGTAACCGTAGAAAGAACCCTACTCCGTCCCTCCCCTTGGTCGCTCTGCTGCGTGGTGACTTCACCAGGACTCCGAAGGTAACCGCTGAACTATTAGCCTCTATTTTATACCTTTCGTTTGTTTTCGCCCATTACATATTTTTATTAATTTTATAAAGCACGCGGAGATTGTAGTAGTATTTTTAGGCACAGATAACGTACTGTCTGGAAGGCCAGGAAAAGAAGAATATTCGTTTTTTTTTTCCGGTTTAATTCATGAGAAAATATGCAACTTTTGATGGAGACGGGGTTTTCCTTGAATTAATTAAATTTTTAGCGAGTTAAGGTTACTGCCTGCTTGCTGAAGTAATTGGGAATTCTGTGGAGACGGAATGATTCATGAGTGTCTCAGATTTGGATGGTGTTTAGTTGCTCATGTGCAACACAGCTTGTGGTGTTAGTTGTTAGATAGAAACATGACTCTTCATGTGGAACACGGAGGGAGAACCATTTGTTGGCCCTCTCTATGTGGGATCATTAGATTTGTTGTGGGTATTGGGTGCAACGAATCTTACTACTATATATGAGTTGCAAGATGTTTTGGCCTACCATTCGCATTCTTTCCAATTTTGCATTTTTCTTTGTCTCACGGTTTCCTGTTTGGTGGCTTGCCTTTCATTATATTAGAAATTTTCTAGTGAACTGAGGTCACATTAATTAGTGTTGGTTTGCCTTTCTATTTTACACTTGGAAGTTAGAACAGTCCTCCAAATCTTCAGCTTAACTATGATTGTTGGACATTTTGTATAAAACAGTCATCTGATTTGTGTCTTTTAGTCCATAGTACCCTCTCCCTTTTCTCCCGGGTTCTTTTTGATCTTGGTAAAATATGCCTTTTCACTTGATATTAGAATAATTTCCCCCATGCCGCAGTTCTATGATGCATTAAATTTATTTGAAGAGCTTTATCATGTTTTTTTCTGTCTCATAGAATTGATGTGTTTCTGATCATTAGCTGTTCCAAACTGAAGACTCTTAAAAATCAGAGTGAAATTGGCTGTTGCTAAGTACTGAAGTCTTAGTTTAAGATTGCAGCCATGTCTGGTAATCATCCTACTTATGTGGGCGAGGATGCTTCTTCAGGCTCAGGAGAGGACTTGAACATGTTAGATGGTAGCAACAAACGCCCATTAGCAAAGCAAGGTACCGGTTATCACAAGAGAAGTCGTAAGGCTAACGGTGATGCTATAGTCGATGCTATGCTGGAAATAGCAGCTGCTTCAAAGATGAGGGCAGCTGCAATGATGAGGAATGAGGAGCGCTTTGCCATTAGCAAGTGCATTAAAATTTTGGATGAGATGCAAGGCCTTGACCAAGGCATCTATTTTGTTGCTCTGGATTTGTTTGAGAATGCCAATGCTCGGGAAATTTTCATTAGCCTTAAGAGTGAAAGAAGATTAGCATGGCTGCAGAGAAAGTTTAGTGCATCTTCTAGTTTTGCAGCCAGAACAATTTAGAGGGTGTATATCCCTTCTATAGGTTTCTCAGTTTTAGAGTTCACATCTTTCAGCCATGGCGATAATCTAATTGTCTGACCTCTTGTACTTGGCTCATATATGAATTTGGTGATCTTAATACATAAAACCTTTGCATATGCTTGTGATAAATGGTGTCATTTGTTTGGTTTTATCCAAATTCTTTCTCAATGTCAGTAGTTTAGCACATTGTGTATTGTTACAGATTGCATATTGTAATTCATTTCTACAGACTTGTCAGCCAGGATGGATGATTGTGACATTGAATTGGATGAGATGGAACTGGTTGCAGCCGCTGCTGGTTACTACTATTCCAAGAGTGTTGATTTGCAGCCCTGTCATAGTTTGTCCCCAAAAAGATCTGGCTTTATGTCTGAAGTGCTCAATGGTGACGATGATCTTTGTCGTGAAATGTTTCGGATGGATAAACATGTGTTTCACAAGTTATGTGGTATTCTCCGACAGAGAGGCATGCTGCGTGATACAACTGGTGTACTGATAGAGGAGCAGTTAGCAATATTTTTAAATATCGTTGGTCACAACGAGCGCAATAGAGTTATACAGGAGCGGTTTCAGCATTCCGGAGAAACCATAAGCAGGCATTTCAAAAATGTCCTCAAGGCAATTAAGTCGATGTCGCGTGAGTATCTTCAACCACCTCTGCTCTGTACTGCTCCAGAGATTGCCAGAAGTAAAAGATTTTTCCCATATTTCAAGGTTTGTTCTTTTTTATATTTATTTGCAAATCAAAATTATCTGTGTAAATATATTAAAAAAATTTAAACGCTCAGGATTGTATAGGAGTTATTGATGCTCTGCATATACCTGCCCATGTACCGGCAAAAGATCAGTCGCGATTTCGCAATAGAAAGGGGGTGCTGACTCAAAATGTTCTGGCAGCTTGTACATTTGATCTTCAGTTTATGTTTATCTATCCAGGATGGGAAGGCTCTTCCGCGGATTCACGTGTATTGAGATCTGTCCTGGATGATACAGATCAGAATTTTCCTCGAGCACCTCAAGGTTGTTCTTTGAACTGTGACTGCAAAATACTTTCTTGCTGCTGATTTCAATTTCTTCTTAATTTCGTGTTTTCAAATTGTTATGTCCTCAGGTAAGTACTACCTTGTTGACAATGGCTACTTAAACATGGAGGGCTTTATTGCTCCATTTGAAGGAGTCCGTTATCATAATCAGGAATACAAGGGTGCCAATCAATTGCCGAGGAATGCAAAAGACCTGTTCAATCATCGCCACTCATCCTTAAGTATTGCCATCCAGAAATCATTTAATGTGTTAAGAACACGGTTTCCTATCCTGAAACTCGCTACCCAGTATGCTTTCCACACACAAAGAGACATCGTCATTGCTGCTTGTGTTTTACACAATCACATCCGACTTGAGGAAAGGAATGATTGGCTGTTTGATATTGTTGATCGCGGCATTGGGGAGCTGTCTGACGACAATAATCAGCCGGATTCACAGATGGCTTTTCAGGTCCACGATGAAATCGCATCCTCTCTGCGAGACTCCATTAGCACAGCAATGTGGAGTGACTTTATCAATGATTGGGATGAATGGTAACTCATGGTTCGGATGTCTTACAGGGGGTTTTAGACTCTAATTCAGGCAAACCCAGATGTCCTATCCTGCTCTTCTTGAGACTTTCATGTACAGGATTTAGACCGAGACTGCTTACACACTTTTTTATGAACCTCTCATAAATCTCTGTTTTTCTTCCAGTATATGCCTCCTATGTTTCAACACTACAGCCACCTCTTGCTTAATGCAGTCTATCAATTTCCCTTTCGTAGAAAATAAAGTTGTGATTGTATTCATGATTCGGGTTACAGCTATGGGGATACAAGATCCCTATACATAATCATAAAAGGAAAAGGATCCAGAAATAATATTCACAAAATATTCGTATTCCTTAACACTCCTCATCTAGTTAGATCATGAAAATCAAGAATGCTCAACTTGCCAAGTAAATTCTGAAATTGAGTACATCCAAGAGTTTTAGTAAAGAGATCTGCATGCTTATCAGAAGAACGAATATGATGTGTAACAATGTCACCTGACTGCACAAGATCACGTACGAAATGACAATCTACCTCGATATGTTTCTTTCGTTCATGAAAACAGGATTTGTTGCAATATGAAGAGCAGACTGAATGTCACAAAGGGGTGAATAGGTGCAGAATGCACAGATCCTAAGCCTCAAAATAAAGACTTAAGCATAATAACTCACAGCAGGTCACCACCATAACACGATACTCAACTTCAACAGAAGAATTGAGAAATGGTAGGCCGTTTCTTCGTCTTTCATTAAATCGGAGAATCACCAACTATCACAAAATAACTAGATGGAGAACGCTGTGCAATTGGTGGACATGCGCCCAGTCCAAATCGCAATAAGCAGATAATTGTAATGAACTACGAGAACAGAGAAAAAGACCTTGACCAGGATGAATCTTCAAGTAGTGAAGGGCACGTAGAGCAGCATGCCAATGAGGAACACATGGAGACTGCATGAACTGAGCAAACATATGCACAAAAAAACTGAGCTCCAGACAGGTAATTATAAGATAAATGAGTCAACCAACAAGACGTCTATACTACTAAGGATCATAGTAAAGAGGTCCCTCTATGCACGAGAGATCATGTTGTTTCGTCGAAAAATCAGTCGGTTTAGCAGTCAATAAACCAGCATCAAATAAAATATCCAATGCATATTTCCATTGAGACAAAGGCACCCCATCCGGTCTTTAGCAATCTCTATGAAAAATAATACAATACAATGCTTTAATAAGTATTAAAATTTTGTTATATTTATATAATGCATTATTTAAAATAAATTAATACATTTATTAATATTATAATATATTTATTTAAACATTGTTTTAACACAATCTTTGTTGCTATATAATAATTAATTATTTTATATTTAAATGAATATAATATATATGTTTTTTATTGCAAAAAAATATTAACGGTCGCATAGAATACTTTACGTTTTAAAAAAATATTCTTAAGAAATGAAATATTTGTAGATAATGAATCAATAATTATTTTATCTATGCTTGAAATTATGTGTCTTTTAAAGGGAAATAGAAAAAGTATTATAAATAGAGGTATAAGATAAAAGATTCCGTCTCTTGAAAAATGGGTTTTCCACGAATTATGCAAAAACCAAGGTTTAAAATGCATATTAGAAGAAATGAAGATACAATTTTCATATTGCATTAATCGGATCATAAACTTATAACTACTACACGTTGCATAATAAAATTTTAATATTGCAACTAATACCTTTTACTTAGAGTCCGTCTCTTGAAAGACAGTCTTTCCATAAGTTTAATTGAAAAACCAAAATTTAAACTGCAAATTAGAAGAAATCAAGATAAAATTTTGGATTGCATATATGAGGTCATAAACTTATAACTATTGCACGTTGCATAATAATTTTTTTATATTGCAACTTATTTTTTTTACTTTTCTATAATTATAATTCAATCTCTTTCCATGTGCCTATAGAAAGACGTTCTTTTTCAAAACTTTATAGTTTTTATAAAATACACACATATATACATATATTATTTTTGTTTAAATATAGAAATATTTATTTTGATTTATTAAATCAACGAAGTCATTTTATTATATTACTAATTAAAAAAATGTCCTTACAGGGGCTGAAGAAGAACACCCAAGTAACAGTACCTTAAATGATTGTTTTTTAAGGAGGAACAAATACTGGATGTCATGTGAAATTCACTATAGGCCATCATTTAGGAAATTCATTACACTTCCTCCAAAGTTGCGACATGTCTTCATTTTCGTAGTATGTAATAAGGAAAAAGTAATATTATATGAATTTTAATTGGAATTGAAATTGGAATTAAATTAGATTTTCTTTTCCATTTAGGTTTTTTTTACCTCTACCTAATGTAATCCTACACTAGCATCAACAGCTGCAAGAAAAGTCAAACTATAATTCCCAACAGTTACATAGAGTGTCCTTTTACCTGGAAATACCCTTCTTCATGCAAGAAAATGAGACACCACGTACATTAAATCAAGCGAGATCAAGCACATACGCAGAAGACCAAATCAAAGATAACAGGCAGCAAATTATGAAACTTTCCACTCAAAATTCCAAAAATTAAAAAACAGAGAATTATGAGAACATTTAAAAATACCCCTGTATAAATCCTGGGTCAAACAATCGTCCAAAACAAATGTACCATAAAAAAGAATCCTAATAGAATATTAAATATGAATTAGAATCAAATTTAAAAAACAAAAACCTTTTCATATATGATTTTGTCTTATATACCCTTTGTACTCAATATATATATGAATACACACAGTCACAATTATTTGTGGGTTTTACATTCTGTCATGGTATCGGTCAGGTTTCTCTAAAAATTCTTTGACTTTTCCCAAACAATTTTTTCTCTTCTTGAATTAATTTTCCCGATCGTGTTGCCGCACCCACTCGCCTCCTCCGCCGATTTCCACCGTTGCTCCGCCAGATCGCCGGAAATTGGCCGGTCGGCTCTTCCCTCCTCCGCACGCGCTCTCTCGCTGGATTCCACGCCCGGCCGCCATGTCCTTCACGCGCCGCCACCGTGTGATCCCGCACCGCACTTGCTGCTCCATCCTTGCACAAGAGTTAAATCAGTCGTCCACTGCCATTTACAAGCTTGTTGTGTGTTTGGTGCGATTTGATTTTCCAATTGTGCTCGGATCTGTTCCCGATGACGTTAATTATTCTTCCTTCATTGATCAACTGCATCACAATCAAACTTGATGGTTCCAACTACTCTCACCGGCGTACTCATGTTACTTATGTTTTTAGAACTGTCAAGCTGATTGGTTATGTTGATGGTACAACTGTCTGCCCTTTGGAGACTGCGAGCTCGTCCTCCAAGGAATCTGAAGACAAAGCCTCTGACGATGCTCTTTCCCGCGAGGTTTGGATCCAGACAGATCCGCTTGCTCAAGGTGCCCTTTTTTCATCCCTGAATCCTTCTGCGATGTCAGCAGTTGATGGCATGGTCACTGCTGCTCAGGTGTGGAATGCTTTGGATACTAAATTTCAGAACAATTCTTGTGCTCGTAGTCTGTTTCTCATTGATTTTTTATGGAGTTCGTCAAGAAAATCTGTCTGTCCAAGAATATTATGCTCGTTTTAATGATATTCTTGATGAATTGCGTGTTCTTGGTCATTCCCTCAATGAAGATGACATTGCTGTTGTTTTTTGTCATGGCTTGAATGATACACTCTCCCAGTATTCTTCTGCTCAAATGGTGAAAGATCTTTTACCTCCTTTGTACACCATTGTTGTTGATGCTGAAGCATTAGAATTTTTGCTTAAAGCCCATTTGTCTACCTCTGGACCAGTTCCCTCTACTTTTGCTGCTTCTCAACAGGGATCCGGACAGGCGAATCGGGGCAGGGGAGGCCGCGGATTTAGCCACGGATGGGGTGGCCGAGGACGCGACCGCGGTCACAGTGGTGGTCGTCCAACGCGCTGGCCCCCGGTGGTGCGCCACCTCAACCCGGCCGTCCGACGTACATCTACCAATGGTGTTATCGTCCCGATCATCTTGCTGAATTTTGCTACAATCTCTCACATATTACTCGTGATGAGGTTGCAAACTCCACGGACACAGCTCAGCCACTTTATCAGCAGTTGAATGCCACTCCTGATTGGTACATGGATTCTAGTGCTACCAATCATATGACCGGCTCAGCTTCCAATTTGGATAGCGTTGTTTCTTATCACGGTAATCGTCGTGTTTATTTTGGTAATGGTTCTGCTTTGAATATTTCACATGTAGGCAATTCCATGATTTCTGATTCTCTTACTTTATCCGATGTCTTGGTTGTTCCAAATATCACCAAGAATTTATTGTCTATTTCCAAGTTGACAAGGGATTTAAATGCTATTGTTTCTTTTGATGACTCTTCTTTTACTATCTAGAACAAGGTTACCAAGGAGCTCGTGGGCTGAGGACGCAGAGAGGAAGGTCTTTACTTTTTAGATTACAATGGTGTTGGTTTAGTTTCTTATGTTAATTCAAATAAAGTCAAAGCCTCCTTTGAGCTATGGCATAGTCTGTTAGGACATGTTACCTTTTTGTAATTTCATCTTTAAATAAAGATGGCAATCTTTCAGTCACTAGTTTGCTGCCAAAGCCTCATTTATGTACTTCTTGTGAGATGGCTAAGGGCAAGCTTCTTTCTTTTAATGATAATTTAAAACGTGCACCACGCCTACTTGATTTAGTTTACTATGACCTATGGAGACCCTCACTTGTTGTCTCTCGCGCCGAGTATCTTTAATATGTTATTTTTATTGATGATCACTCTCGGTTTACTTGGTTATTTCCTTTATGACGTAATTCTAATTTTGTGGAAGTTTATATGCAATTTGAAGCCTTTGTTGAGAATCAGTTTTCCACCACTATTAAAGTTTTTCAGAGTGATAGCGGAACCGATTTTGTGAATCATCGCATGCGATCTCATTTTGCGTCTAAAGGCATCATCAACTTTCATGCCCTTATACTCCGAAGCAAAATGATCATGTAGAAAGGAAGCATCGCCATATCACTGAGACTGATTTGTCATTATTATTTCATTCTAGACTTCATCATTCTTTCTGGTATGATGCCTTTTCAACGGCAGTTTCTATCATTAAAAGGCTACCTACTCTGGTGTTATCTGGTCAGTCTCCTTACTCCATTATTATTGGTTCTCCGCCTGATTACTCCAACTTTCATGCATTTGGATGTAATGTTTTTCCATACTTGAGGCCTTATTTTGTGCACAAGTTGGAACCCCGGTATATGTCTTGTAATTTTTGGGGATACAGTTCATAGTACAAGGGTTATCGATGTCTTGATCCTCTTACCAAGAGAGAATACATCACTCATCATACTCGGTTTGATGAATCTTATTTTTTGGGTTTCTGTACTGGTTCTGTTACAGATGCTTAGTCGTTGGATGTTTTAGCTTTTTGGAGCCATCTTCGGTTACCTGGGAGGTGTTTGAATCATCTTCCTCCTCGGAATCACCCATTATTTTAGATAATTTATTTTTGCCGAATTCAGTGGTTTCCCCAGAATCACCGCGGTACCAGATAACTTCAGCTCCGCCAGTCCGGGCTGGGCGTGGGCCTCATGCGCCGCTACAGTCCCCAGCGCGAGCCATACACTGCCAGCCCAGCCGTCACTGTTACCACCGTCTGCACATTCTGGGCCTCCACCGTCTCCAGCTCGGTCGACAGAAGTTCCGCCAGTCATCACCACCGGGGTTCACGCACCGCCGAATACTGCTGTCCGTACAGATTACGTGCCGACCACACCGGTTCCATCCGCGGCTACCGGCTCTCTGCCGACTCCATCTTGGTCGTCGGCCTTGCCACCCAATGGTTCTGATCCCACCTCGGGATTTGTGCCAACAGCCCCAAGCTCGGTGCCGTCTTCGATTTTGGTTCCTTCTTCCCAGCATCCGATGGCAACTCATTCTCGTACTGGTTCTTTATAGTACGAGGATTTTTCTTATTATGATATCTCTGATTTATTGAGTGCTTTATTTGCGAAGACGGAGCCTCGTAGTCATCATTCTGCGGTTAAATATCCAGAATGGGTTACTGCTATGGATTTCGAGATGGTCGCTTTACGCACTAAACACACATGAGAGCTAGTTCCCCGGCCTTCTCATGTAAATGTTGTTGGCTTAAAATGGGTGTATCGTTTAAAGTATAAGTCTGATGGTTCACTTGATCGGTACAAGGCTAGGTTAGTTGCTCAAGGTTTTACTCAATTGCCTGGTTTTGATTATGATCATACATTTAGTCTAGTTGTGAAAGCTTCTACTGTTCGTACTGTTTTGTCTCTTGCTGTCACTCGTAATTGGCCATTACGACAGATTATTATGAAGAATGCATTTTTTAAATGGTGTTCTTGATTCCCCGGTTTATATGGAGCAGCCTGCTGGTTACAAAGATTATATGCATCCTGATTTTGTTTGTTGTTTGCGTAAGGCCATTTATGGTTTGAAACAAGCACCCTGTGCTTGGTTTCAACGATTTAGTTCTTTCTTGGTTGGCCTGGGTGATATGAATCTCCTTGCGAAGACTCTGGATTGCGGAAAATTGGATCTTTAACCAAATGGGGATCTCGCCCAACCCACTTGTGTTGCACGAATTGCAGCGTCTAGCCCGCAGGGTACACTTACAAGGTTTCTCTACAAACGTCTAGCCCGCAGGGTACGTCTATAAAGGGATATTGAAACTTAAATAGCCCGCGGGTTTAAGCAACAATGAAGATAATGAGAATGTCTCAAAAGTCTGAATATAATTGATAAAAGTTGTGTACAATATTTCGGCCATACCTCTCTTTAAATAGAGGAGAATTTCAGCCAAATGGAAACCATAATCACAATCAGAATCAAATTTTATGGCAGATTTAAGAAGCTAAACTTTTCTCGAGAGGCAAGTTCTTCACCAAGCCTGGTAGGAACCTAAAGATAATGGTCTGGATTTCACTGATCGGTAGTACCTTAGGACTTGCTCCGGATCCAGTGATATTCGCAAACTTATATCGATAGGGAGCCGATTAATTCTTAAGGTAATCTAATTCTTAAGGTGTTTCTATAATTATAATATTTATTGTGAATTAATCTTGAATAATGATTATTGATGAGGACTGAAATTAAATAATCAAAATTTAAATAAGATTCAAACTCATTAAGGGTAATATACTAAATTGTCATTAACGTTACCTGCATTTAGGAATTCTTAACCTGTATTTAGATTTTGTGTAAGTCATTTATAAGAACATTTGAGATATATAGTGTAAGTCCTGGAGAGAGGGATAGTTTTTTTTTGATAATAAACCGGTTATCATCCAAAAATGGACCCAAAACCTTGATCTAATGATCCCCAAAACAGTCCATGTATGGCTTCAACTCCCAAAATTGGATGTAGTTTACTGAAAGCCTAAAATCCCGAGCACCATACTCAGCCCCATTGGAGTGCCCCTAAAACTGGACAGGGCTACAAAAGAAGTGGAAAGACTCAGTTATGCCAGAGTTTTGGTGGAGGTGGAGATAGGGAAGAAAATCCCTGAAAAACTGCCCTTTCTAGATAAAATGATGTGGTTCAAAGTCAGGAAATAGCATGTGAATGGATGCCGGTCACATGCAGTTTCTGTTCAATGATAGGCCACGCTGAGGAGAAATGCAGGAAGAAAGAGCAGCCCAAGCCACTACAAAAACAGGTGTATATTCCAGTAGCTAAAAAATGCAAGACATGGACCCAAAGAAGGCAGAAATGAAGGGAAACAATGACCTGAAGGAGAACAAGGATGAAGCCTTCAAGAATGTGAGTAAAAGGAAAGTGGAGAATGATCCAGGAGCTGGGACCTCATCTTACCAGACAGAGAGCAAAGGGAATGGAGGTAACCTGTTCAATAACCTAACTGATCCACCTGATGATAAGTAACATACTTGCTTGGAACCTTAGGGGTGTAAATAGTGGGGTAAAACAAAAACAGTTTAGGGAATTTTGTTTGATGCAACAGGATGGACTTTTGGGATTTTTTGAAACCAAAGTAAAAAAAGGAAAATGAAAAGAAAATTTGGGACAGGGTAGGTCACAACTGGAATATGGAAACAAATAGCTCTATTGTAGATAGTGGAAGAATATGGATAGCATGGAGAGATGACTATTTCACAGTACATATATTGAGCAAAGGGGACCAATGGATTGACATAGAGTGTGTTATTAAAGAGATGAATATATCTTGTTATATTACTATGATATATGTTAATAGTCTTTCAAAAGATAGAAGTAACATGTGGGATTTCCTGAGAAAAACAGTGCATCATGATAAACCGTGGGTGATCATGGGGGATTTTAACACCCCCTTGAGTTTTGAAGACAGGTTGGGAGGAGCTCCAATTCAGCAACAAGACTTGGATGATTTTCAGGGTGTAGTTCTCCATCAGAAACTGCATGAAATAAAAACAGCTGGCCCTCAATATACATGGTGTAATAGGAGGAAGGGAGGAGATAGAATACACAGCAGGATAGACAGAATGTTAGTCAATGATGAATGGATTAACCAGCTGACAGATTTAAGCTGCCAAGTGATGATAAATGGCATTTCTGATCACTTCCCCTTGGTGTTGAGGTTACAAAAAATGCAGGGAAAGGTAGCTAAAGCCTTCAAAATTTTCAACATGTGGACACTATCCCCAAAATTCAAAGCTACTGTGCAAGCTGTATGGGATATGGGAGAGGTGAAAACCTTATCACAACTGTACCATAGATTACAGATGCTGGAATTACCCCTGAAAAAGATAAACAAAGAAGAATTCTCTCAGATTGAGAAAAGAGAAAAGATGGCAAGAGATGAATGGGAGAAGGCTCAAGGTGACTTGGCAGTTGATCCTGGTTCAATCCAGAAACAAGAGAGGGAAACAAAATTCAGACTAGAAGCAGTGAGGCAGGCTGAGGCTGAATATAGATTCCTAAAGCAAAGAGCAAAGGTCAAATGGCTAAGGGAGGGAGACAGACCTACCAGCATGTTCTATGCAATGCTGAAAACTAGAACATATTCTAACCATATTGTCACACTGACAGATGGAAACAGAATAGTGCAAGGCAGAGGAGAAATTGAGGGCCACCTGGTACAGTTCTTTCAGAAGCACTTGGGAAGTGAAATACAGAGGGAAATGAAGATCAACCCACTGGTGATAAATAGGGGAGCAATACTGTCAGTCCAGCAACAACTTCAGATGATCAAACCTATCTCAGACAAAGAAGTACTTAGAGCTCTAAAGGGCATTAAATCCAGCAAGAGCCCAGGCCATGATGGTTACTCCAGCCACTTTTTTAAAGAATCATGGGATATAATTGGGGGAAGTGTTACAAAAGCAATTCAGGGCTTCTTTAAGGGGGATGCTGTTCCAGGAAACTTCAGCAAGGCTGTGATCAGCTTGATACTAAAAAAAACTCAACCACAGGAACCAGCTGATTATAGACCTATTTCCTGCTGCTCAGTCCTATACAAAATGGTGACAAAAATCCTATGTGAGAGGCTGGGAGAGGTGATGCCTATACTGGTGTCTAATAACCAATCTGCCTTTGTGAAAGGCGGGAGCATAGCCCACAACATACTCCTTACACAAGAGCTCCTCCATAAGTATAGACATGGTGACCTGAAACCTAGCTGTCTGATTAAGGTTGATATCTCAAAAGCGTTTGACAGCTTAAATTGGGATTTCTTATTCCAGTGGCTGACAATGCTGAAAATACCAGGATTGTTCTTGGAGTGGATAAAGAAATGTGTAACAAATTCTTCTTTCTGCCTTTCAATCAATGGGAACCTTTCTGCCTCATTTGCTGGAAAAAGAGGGGTGAAGCAAGGAGACCCCCTCTCCCCATTACTTTTTGTTCTCAGCACAGAATATCTAACAAGATTATTTGATGATCGTTTCCATTCAGGGAAAATAGGTTTCCATCAGAGATGCAAGAAAGCTGGAGTTCACAGTCTACTCTTTGCTGATGACCTCCTAATCTTTAGTGCAGCTGATCCAAAATCAATGGAGGGAGTGAAAGAAACAATGATGGAATTTCAGAAGACAACTGGCCTAGCTGTCAATGAAAAGAAATCTCAAATTTTTTTCTCCAAAATGAGTGAGGCTGACCAGATCCTACTAACTGATGTGCTTCAGATCACAAGAGGGGAATTTCCACTACATTACCTGGGGCTTCCTTTGACATCAATGCAGTGGAATACAGCAACATGCAGTGTTTTACTGGACAGAATCACGAGAAGACTGAAATGCTGGGATTCAAGAAATCTGTCATATGCT
>JAULKM010000012.1:7803926-7829201 GCA_032355605.1 Rubia tinctorum | reverse complement strand
AGATAAATCTTCTACCCTTCTTTGATAGTAGTTTACAAGAGTGAATTTGACATCTCTCGTTAAACCTCACTAATGACTCTTTTAGTCGTTAAACGCCTAAAAGTATCTCATTAGTGGCATTAAGTACAAGAATCAACAATCTTAGTAATACTTATAAACACTAAACCATGTCTAAGCATTGAACCAATTCATGAATTTATACAAGATTAGCCAAGAACATTCAACGTTCATAAACTTCTCTCATTTGCTACACAAAACAAACATGATAAACAATTCGACATTATCACATTCATCTAACATTCATCAAATCATGAACCATATTAGAAGCTCTAATTCATGATGGATTCCATAACAAAGGAGAGGAAATAAGCTACTTTCTCCTAAGCCTAACAAGCAATCATACAAGCTCTAATGTCTTGAGAATCATTTCTATCTATTTAATGCTTTCTCTATTGTGTATTTATTGTGTTTTGAATTTGGTTGTTGAATACATTAATGGCGTTGGAAGTTTGAGTAAGGAAGCTTCAATCCAGTGCTCCCAAGGAGATTACTAGCCTAGATAATGAAAACACATAACTAGTCCACAAAAATTAAGAAAAGAAGAAGAAGAAAACTAGGGTTTGGAAAAGAGGAAATTATGCCAAGAATAGATGAGAAATGAGTGGATGAAGTGTTATTCAAAGTACAACAAAAATGGGGGTAAAAGCAAGTTTTTGAGTGATTTTCGCAACCCGCGACACCTTGTTCGCGACTCGCGACACTACAGTAACACAAATCACCTCCCGGGAATCCTAAATCACGAATTGCGACACACAATTCGCGAGTCGTGACACACAATTCGCGAGTCGTGACACAATCAGTTCATTTTTATTTTGCTTCCTCCAGGTGAACCGTTGATCCGTTTTGAGAGTTCTTGTAGTCATTTTTATAGTACTCCAGAAGACGAATCCAATGGTGCCACCCTTGGAGGCTGATTATTCTCGGATAATTCTCAGAAATCTGCTTCAAAACATAGATCAATCTTCATCCTCTAATTTGCTCTCCTTCTTCATTTATCTTCTACCACTTTGTAAGTGGCCTTCATTCTTCTACCATTCTTGTGAATAGCCTTCTTCAATCTTCTACCATCCATGCAAATGGCCTTCTCTAAACCATTTCGAAGTGCTTGCAAGCAATCTACATATTAAACTCACAAAAGGAATCTAGATGCTCGCAAGGACCAAAAATCTAATGGACTCAAAATAAGTTACAAAATGAAGGATTTAGATACAAAAACCAAAAAATGGTTTTACAAGCCCCTTATGATGTAAACCTACCTAAATCTAGAAATCTTCTAACAAGAAGATAACAAAATAGATGTTAAATGCTTCGGAAAATACATGAATTTGACATCTCATCAACCAGCATGCTTGGGGACCATTACGGGGTTTCCCATCCATTCAGGGTAGTATACCTCCTTAATTACCTCTGCTGGAGGAAGCTTCCCAACTTCCTCCTTTATGGCTTCAACCCTCTTGGGGAAAATATCCTTTTTTTGCTTGATTGGTTTCTAAGATGGGTTGATGTTAAGTTTATGGACCATTCCGGATCCCCCCGTCGGATCGAAGGTGTTCCATAAGAACACATCTGCATAACCATTGAGCAAGGCTTTCAAAATCTCCTTTGTAACAGCTGCCATTAGCTTTACCACGGAGATCATTCTTGAGATTCATATGGGGAGCGTCTCGGTGTCAGCCGGTCCAGCTTCTCCGTGGACCGAGGCAACATTTTTCTCTTTCCTGGCCTTCTTCAAAGTTTTTGTTATGCAGCTTCAAGCTATCGATTGGTCACCCCTGATAACTTCTATCCCCTTACCGGTGAGGAACTTCATTTACAGATGGTAAGGGGACCAAATGGCTCAAGCTTGGCACATCCACTATCTTCCCAGAATCACATTATAGGGAGAAATGACATCGATAACTGTGAAACTGCATTCAACAATCACTTCCTGATCACTGTCTGCAAATCAAAGGGCAATGTGCTTATCCATATTAGGAGTACTATCTTCTCGATGAAACCTGACAGAGGTGAAGCGATTCTTTTTAGATTGTGATGCCCCATACCTAACTGATCAAAACAGTTGGCAAATATGACCTCCACTTCACTGTTATCATCCACGAACACCTTTTTTACATAGAAGTCTCCAACCATTGTGTGGATTACCATGGGATCTACATGTAGATTCTGATTAGGTACTGGATCTACGTCCGAGAAAGTTGGTTTCAATAGGTCGAAACCTTTTCTGTCGGGGCTCACCCGAAGGAACATATCAGAATTTAGCCTTGATGACTAAACTCCTAACTTACGACACCGTTGATAAAGTTGATTACTCGGTGAGCACCACCTTGGTTTCTTTCCTCTCGACCATCTGGATTACCTATGGTGTGCTCTATAAGATGAGCTTCTACTTAGTTTCTACCGGCTCCCTGGCAGTCTCTTCTACCCTGGTTAGAGCTTCATTTATATGGATTCTAAGGTTGATGTTATCCTTTTACCTTCTAGGAATCATCCTGGGCTAGTGGCCTTACCACATAGTTTCGAAGGAGACATTCTCTTGCACATCTTTCAATTTTGGTCTTCAGATGGTGGCATTCCTCTATGTCATGATTGTGGTCCTTATGGTGATCACAAAACTTGCTTAAGGACCTCTTCGAAGGTGTGTCCTTCATCAGGGGTAGATTCCTGAACAATATCATATGGATGGAGTGGATTTCTGTTCAAGGCTTTGTTAAGGGGGTGTATCATTTGAAGCTCGATCTTGAGGCATCAGTCATTTTTTACCTTTGTTCCGAGGGTTTTGCCTGCATTTTCGTTGTCCTATCGCCATCCCGTATACTTTTAGTGGCCATATCTTATACTTTTAGTCGCCTCCTCAACCTTCGAATACTGTTCGATGACCACTTGTAGCTGTTGTAGGGCAGCAGGGGTCTTTGAGACCAACTTTTTTTGTAGAAATCGAGATTGCTCATCTCGTTCATGTATCCCAAGATGACTACATCCTCAGTGTGTGGTCGATCACACCAAGGTTTTTATCCACATACTGATGGTAGAATGCCTTGGTGGATTTCCCGGTCTTTGTTTACTCGGATATAGCTCAGCTAGGGTGAATCATTTTTTCTGAAAGAACTGGCTTAAAAAGGCTCCACCGAAGTCCCTATAGAAATGCAACCACCTTTTTCTTAACTTCTTGAACCATTCTTGAGCCTTTCCCGAAGGTAACTCCCTATTAGCTTGCAAGTCAATTGCTCATTGAAATTTTGTGAATTCATGAGACTGAGGAAAGTATGTATGAATTCATGAGGATCTATATCTCCACTTTAAGTGAAGAGTCCTTCAGGTGACTTCATAATTGCATGTCATCGAGTAGCCATAATCTAGGGGATGAATGGGGAAGTGGCTACTTGGCCGAAAGGACCAATCAGCCTATCCAACTCCCTTGTCAAGGCATCTCCTACGTCATTTCCCTGCTAGCCAATGCACGGATCTGCATATGGGTTCGATAGTTGAAAAGCACCCACCGATGGGATCTGGTACATCTTTTGTGTAGCTATATAGCCTGGATGAGACCAAGTTCCTCCCATCGTGGGATTGAAATATGGTTGTTTTCCCTGGTAATAAGGATTGGGAATGGAGTTCTCTCCCTAAGGCTGAAGGCACCCTTGACCCTTATATCCCATGTATTGCCCTACAAATTGGGCCATCAAATGAGAAATATTAAGATTTGGAAACACTGAGGTTGATGCAGGTATCGTATAGATCATCCCTCGTCCCAAATCAAGGAGAGCAGGTTGCAGTCGTTCCTGGGCATCTATCCCCGAATATGCGGGGTAAGATACCCTTGGGTCTGTCCGGGGTTGGGATCTCGCCTACATCACCAAGGACATCGAGAACGTGGCTCCCATCAATTGTTGGCTTTTCCTCTGTATGAGCATCAGGGGGTCGACATAGAATCCAACGGCCATGAGGTTCTTCACTAACGACATCAGATCTTGCTGGGATAGGGATGGTGTACCTCTTCCACCATGGCTTATTTAAAGAGTTCTACTGAATGCTTCAACCAGGGAGTCAGTCGAAGCCTCCGTGAACAGCGACTCAACTTCCATTCACTAGTTCAGCGGTTTGCTCTCTGAATCGGGTGCGGCGACACCGCCTACTCAAGGTTCAACACTGGTCTCCATATGCCTATAAGGTTCTGTGGCTCCGACCTGAGATCCGTCTTCCATTGTGGCTGTCACCATCTGCCCAATCGTTACCGCCAGCAGGTCAAAACCAGCGTCATGGAACTCTGGAGGATTAACTATTTTTCTATTTCTTGCGATCTTTCCTCCCATGTACGGGGATTGTACTTCTTCATTGGAACCTGCATTTCTGCTTTTCACTCATTCACTTCTACGAAAGGTGTTTGTCGTATAAGAGGATATGAACCGAGAAACTCATGATCTGACTTGACAATTCACTGAGCGTGCCAATTGATACATCTTGGAACTCACCTTGGACACACCGTGATTTCTCCGGTCACAGCCTTCAAGAAAGAGCCCCAGAGTTGTCCGAGGGACAGACTCTCCAATGATAAATTCAGGTTCCGTTCTTGGTGTATAGTGAATGGTGAATAGTGAATGAGTCGTAGCTGAACAGTTTACCTATATATATATAGATATGTGTGTGTGTGTGTGTGTATTTACATGGATATATCCATATATATACACCTTTATATGTACACCAAATCTTAAACATTCATCTAAAAGAATCTCAGGGTTGAGATTGTTTTACTAAAAATAGATTTAATGAATGAGTGAGTGAGATTAGGTAGGGCTAAAGTGAGTCGCTGTTCCAATCATCGTGATAGGTTGGCCCAACATGTTTTACCTAAAGGGTTATACACATTGGGCCAGCTTTATACGCATCAGGTAATAGGCATTTTCGAAGCGGCATGGAATCAGTGTATTTGAGATCCAGTTAGCTTGATTGTATGACAAATTCCGATGATAAGTCCCCCATGGAGGAATTATGTCGATACTTCCAATCACGATTTTCCAATTCAAGTGTAGTTTGATCAATTCTACTTCCTCGCGAAATTCCCCTCCACCCCCATGAGTCTCCTTATCTTCATTTTGTATGTAGCAATCTCTAACGTCTATAATACTTGGCTCATAAATATTCTTTATTTATGAGTATCATCCATGCTTGCTTCCCTAGCATAACCTAGTTTCCCTAACCATTTAGAAGTACACCATTAAAAAAATCAACAATGACGGGGATGTTTGGGAATCCAACCCTTTATATTGATCAAATTGGCCAAATAGCCTACATTCGAGTGATCTTTACATCATGATATGGGATTATCTCGTTTACAGAAAGACACTAACTAAATATTACACAGAGAAAAATCAGTTAAATTTACATCAAACATCCTAACGGACCGGAATCTACAAATCTGATTTGAATCCTAAAATGGAATCGCCAAATATCTTAAGTTTGAACGGTTTTATCTCGAATTTCTCCTAATCGTTTTTGGATAACAAATATGAAGTAAATGAATTTTTACTGGACCGTTTTATCAAGATGTCCCGGAAAAACTTATATCGATAGATATATTTAATCCAAATCCAAAAACCATTTTTACCCTACCCTTTATGAAACTGAGCAAAAAGAAAACATACAGTAACTCCTCAAAAACAAAGAAAATAATGAACGTCGTAATAAATTAAAACCCAATAAATAGACTTCAAAACATAAAGGAAAATATAAAATAAAAGGGAAATAAATTTGAAACTCTTCTCATTGCCTAAGAAAAGTGACCGGAGTCAGTTGAAATTCAGTGGTGCAAGGATTGCTCGGGCGGGGCTTGGCTTTGGCAGTGCATGGCCATCAACGTGGTGCGTAGTTGCCCATTTTTTCCTCGTCTGATTTTTTCTTGAGCCAAGCTTAATGCATATGTGAATATAAACCTCTGAAATGACAGAACTTTTTGGATCTAACCTTAAACCACTATAACCACCATCTCGGCCAGTATCTTCTAGGGATGTTCAAATTGCCTGAACTGACCCCTTTGATCCAGCTCATTTGGGTTGGGCAAGTTCAATGTCCTATTTGAATCAAGTGGCTCAATTCAATATGGGTTGGGTCGGGTTGGATTTTGACCCATATCGACCCGTTTTGACCCCATTTTCTCGGGAAAAATCATTCTTTAAAAAATCATTAAGAAATTAGTTTAATACAACATATACAACATTATTTTACTTCACAAAAATTTTAACATTCTTGAAAAATAATATTTATAAAGCTAAAAGTAATTGTGCAAAAATGAGAAATGTGTGTTTTTAACCCTATGTTTTGGGTGAAAGTGCAGAAATGACCTTGTAAAATCCGAAAGTGCAAAATAAACCCTGCAATTTGTTGACCAAAATGTCAACTGCAAAAATGGTTGGGAATCGTTGAAATGACCATTTTAACCTACTGTTAATTTTTTTTAAAAATTCATAAAATAGTGAAACACAATAATACCCCTGCATTTTATCAAAAACCTTCTTACTTTTGTTTTCCATTTTCGTCACCTGCCTCTGTTTTCACTCATTTTCTCCATTTTCCATTTTCTACAACTTTCATTTTCTCCGTTTCTGGGTGGGGGTTAGGGTCGATGCGGAGAAGAGGTGACGATGGGTTTCTGGACAGGATGGCGGGGCTACGGGGTGGGTAATGGGGAATCCTTGAGGGTTATGGTCAAAGGGGAATTGGTGGAGGATGGGGAATCGGCGGGGATGGGGGATTCAACGGGGAATGGGGAATCGACGGAGGGGCACCGATGGGAGTAAGGATGAGGAGGAGGGGCTGGGACTCGAATGGGGGGGGGGGCTGGTGGGGGCTGCGGCGGGTGAGGAAAGGGAGCGTCGGAGTTTCTAGAGCTAGCGGCGGCTAATTGTGGAAGCGGCGGAGTGGAGGAGGTGTCTGGCGACGGCGGAGAACTAGGGTTTAGGGTCAGGGGTGGAGGTGACGCAGAGTGGAGGCGACGGAGAACTAGGGTTTGGGGTCAGAGGTGGAGGTGGCACGGTGTGGAGGCGGCGGAGTGGATGAGGCGTCTGGAGTGGTGGTGGCGATGGAGAACTAGGGTTTGGGGTAAGGGGTTAAGGTGGCATCAGCGGAGTGGAGGAGGCAGCGATGACGGTTACACGGTGGCTATGGGCGGAGGGAGCTAGTGGAGCTGCGGCGGACCTAGTAATAAAGAAGGAGATGTTAGGGTTATTTTTGTCATTCAATTTTTGTATTAACAATAGGGGTATTTTTATAGTTTCATTAATGGCCAATGTCTGAATCTTTTCTGTCAATTTCAGAATAGTGCAATTTGGGTATAATTGCACTATTTTACAAACATTTAGGGTTAGTTTTGCGCTTTCAGATTTTATAAAGTCATTCTTGCACTTTTTTCAATTTTATAGGGTCATTTTTAATGCAACTTTCCCTAATATTAATTATAAATAATGTATTGATTAATATATGAAATATATATTCATAATTATATAAATAAATTTAATTAGAATTATATTTTTTAATCAAAATATTAAAAGTATTGTAACTAGGTAAAATAAAAATAATTATATTTTTCTTTATTAAGTGAATAATATATAATTAAATATAATATAGTATAATATTCTTATTTTAAATTATAAGAAAATAAATTGTAGTTTTATTTATTATTTATTTTATTTGAATAAATTATACTCCCTCTGTCCCAGCCAATTCTGCACAAGTTGACTTTCGTTAGTTAACTAAAAAAAATTGATCATTGATATCTATAATTATGTGTAAATACAAGTTATAAAAAGTTGATATTTTAACATGTATGTTATTACGAATCTAACAAAATCACATATAATAATATTCTAATTTATTTATCGATTCAAATTTATGGTCAAAATTAAGCAATTTTGACTAAATGAATAGTTCAATTGCAGAAATTAGGACAGGGGGAGTAAAAAAAAATTACTATTTTTTATATGATTTGGATCGATTTGGGTAGATTTGAGACTTGGTCCAACCCGACCAAAAACTATGAAAATTTTGACCCAACCCGACCCAATTCATTTGACCCAAAATTTTGGGTCAATTTGGACCGGATAGCTGACCCGCCTCCCCAAAGGTTAGCATGACCAGCCCTAGTGACTATCTTCGTCGTTTGTGAATAAATATGTCCATCACTCCAAGTATTTGTCGCACGTACTAGTTTTGAAGATATCTGGTTTCGGTGTTACCCCACCGCATGTACTACATGGGCTTTCGTAGCTACAACAAGCAACAGTAAGTGTCTTCACCAGCCAAGAAAATGAAGAACGACGACGTCGTCGTCAAAGGGCAAATGAAGACAAAGAAGACATAAGAAAATTAATGGTCGGGAAGGATTTATGGAAACCAGTCAAAGAAAAAATAAAAGTTCAGAAAATGGAGAAGATGGGATGGGAGGGAGAGAATGTGTAGATGATGTGGGTGGGGGAGGCTGCTGGAGTTGATGAGCTTTGCAGCCTCCCCTTGACTTAATAGGTTTTAGGCTTCATTGGAAGGGTGAAGGGCCAGTTTAGAGAGAGAAAGTTTAGCTTCTTAGAAGTACATCATTTATGCTAGGATTTACAATTGATACCTCTCCGTTCCGGTCTGAGATCATGACTTTGGATTTTATTTTTATTTTTGAAATAACGGGTGTTCTCCTACTCATTAATATAAAATTGTTACAATATTGTGTTACGTTAAGGTCGTACAACCTCTAACTAACAACTATAACTATTCTATCTAATCTATGTTTGAACATCTAGTTGGTTCAGACACTGTGGGGTGAGCCTCCCACAAAGGAACCTTGCAATCCAATTTCCTGATTGAAGTCTGCATACCGTATCAGCAGTCTGCTACCCAATCCTTCAAACTTTGTCTTCACCTGGTTGCATCGGCTCTGTTGTTTTAGATAGGTTGTTGCTGGATTTGTCCAATCTTCGGTTCAGTGTCGTTGGGGTAGTTTCGAGCGCATGTTCATTTTGTTATAAAGCAGTCCCGTGCTACGTGCCTCCATAATTATTAATCGTTGGCCAAGTTCATCCCCACGGGGTTGCAACAACTCCGTAGTTCTTGTTTTGGAGAACTTTTTAGGAGGTTGTAGCTGGATTTCTCCAATCATTAGTAAGGACTAACCTAAATCTCTCTGAAGTAGCGAAAGTACCAACACACCAAGAAAAATAAAAACGAGCATCGAAAATTGAGGTTAACCCCAACCCTCCTTTCATCCTGAGAAGTCATGCTACTACGTAACTTCTTTATAAACCAATAGTATGTATCATTTGAGGAGCATTGTCCTCCAATCCATAGACATGGTGCTACAGTTTGGTGGGAGCACCCTTGTAGGCCAGCAGGCTCTGTTCGACGAATGCAAACTACTGGAGAAATACCCATTTTCCAGTGGGCCAGACCATGTAACCTCCACCGACCATGCCCTATTTTGTCTGTTGCCCACAATTTATCACCACAACTAACAAAGTCAGTCAACCACATATTCACATCATCTCTCCGCCACGGCGGCAAATATTGCAAGATAATGAGCTAATACGTAGGGTGGGGTAGATTTTCGGGTTAGACTTAAACGAGAAGTTATGTAGGATGTGTTTTATGCCTGAATTTTGGAAAGGGCGAGATGGAAGAAAGTTGGACCACCGTTAAGTTGTTACTGGTTGTCGTTGACCGGTCGAAATCGTCATTGGGCGGTTGGATCGACGTTGACCCACCGGTTTTTCGTCGCCCAAAATCTGCTCCTAAGACCGCCTCGTCGAAGGTGACTAACCCAGTCTATATTTGCTCGCTCTTTGCCGGATAAAAATCTTCAACGTGGAGATCTGGTCATTCAACCTGTCACCGGGATCACCCGCGCCTTTGTCCTGAAGGAGTCGACCAGATCTGGCACTCAGCCAGATGTGCAGCGGTTATTTCTCCGTTGGTTGGCTCGGTCGCCGACCAACCTTGGCTTTGGTCGGGCCACCAAGTTTTGCTTCAATTTTTTGTGTCCGTCGTCCGTGTCGGGATCGTCGTTATAGATCGGACGGTCGGCGTCTGCTTTCGCCGACCAGTTTCTACGCTTGGCCGGATCTTTTCTTTTAGTCGCAGATGGAAACTTATTCCTTTGGTCACGGTGGTGCTCGGCGAAGGACTTCGACATCAGTGGCTACTACATTTCCCCCACTTAGACTACCACTATACTACAGCTAGAGACAACTAAAAAAATAAAGAGGATGGGAGAAGCTGTTGGCCGGCCAATGGCGGCGGCGACAGCCTCCCCAAGGCTAGGGTTTAAGTTTGGCTTCTAGAGGAGAGAGGAAGGAGTGTTTTTTAGGAAGGGATTTTCACCCTTTTAAGAACAAGGAAAAGGGAAAAAATGGATATTCTTAAGAACAAGGAAAAAATTGGAAATATGTTGATCCATGAAAAGAAAGGGTAACTTCTCTTTAAGTATGAGATTGACATTAATGCTCAGGCACAAGCACGAAAGAGAAGAGAGGACTTGAATTAATTAATGAAATAAAGTATTGGGAAGAACCATCTTTTCATAGGCATATGGAAATACGAGATTTAATTAAGATTATAGAAAAGTTAAAAGTTTTAGCTGCAATATTAAAAATTTATTATGCAACGTGTAGTAGTTATAATTTATGACCCGATTAATGCAATCCAAAAAAATTATATCAAAAAATTTATTTCAAAAATTTTATCTTATTTTTTTTCTAATTTGCAGTTTTAACCTTGGTCTATCTATAATTTATAATAGACTATCTTTCAAGAGACAAACTCGACAATATTAGCATATATTTATGTGGAATTTCAAAAAAGTTGTAAATCTTTAACCTATTTTGCCGGTATTGCTTCTAACGAATATTCTGTTTATAATCCAACAGAGGAATGGGTTCCATTTTTTCTCTTTTTTGAGACGAGAATTGGCCTACTTAACTCACATTTCTTGAAAGACGATCTTTCCATGAATTTTGGAAACACCACAATTTAAGCTGCAAATTAAAAGAAATCAAGATAAAATTTTCGGGTTGCATTAATCGGATCATAAACTTATTACTGCACGTTGCATAATACGTTTTTAATATTACAATTAAAATATTTTACCTTTCTATAATTGTAATTCAAACTCATCCTTTTCATATGCCTATGAAAAGACGTGCCAAAGAAGCCCATTAAGACTTATTTTTTAGGGGGGAAATAAGATTATTAACAAAGATTGAGAGGGGAACGGAAAATAATATGGTCTGATACGTCAGCTGGGGAATAAAAATGATGTAATGTTGTAGCCACTGATTCAGCCTAACCAATATTGGGAAAAGCTAGTTGATATGGCTAAAAGCTTTCTGAGAGGCCAACCGTTGTACAAGTTCTACATCTCTACAACATAATTTATGGTTTAAGTTAACAGAAATTAAACTTCATAACCTTGAAATATTCATAAATCTACTGCAGCAAACAAAAGAAAAGTACATTGAGCTTTAGGCCTTTTCGCTATCTTTGCCAGCTACTTCGGTGCCATAAACTGTGCACGAGCAAGAGAGTACCCTATCCCAGCAATATTGACACCCGTGGGTGTCCAGTTGATGTCTTCCCAATCAAGATTGTCTGCCAAAACCTGTCAGATTTCACCAAAACAAAATAAACTCTCTTTTCAGTCTTTATTATTGTTGGTGTGCTTTTTTATGCTTTATTCCTCGACTATGGAAAAAGAACGAAATCCTAACGTCACAATCCTAGAACTCTAGAAGCGTTAATCCAACTCCTCCAAAAATATTATCATGAACAGCTGAAGAACTACTTTTGGAAGATGATCGGGAACCTAGACAGAAACCTGGGTATCTTACTAAAGCTATTTCCAGAAAAACCACAGTATTAAGGGGAGAGATATACCTCTACATATTCTGGAGGTAGAGGGATACCCACTGATAATATCTTGGTCTGGGGTTGGATCGTCTTACACCGGGACCACCGGTACGCATCTATTAAAATTTTGTCACCATCTACAGAACCTCTATCACCATTCGCTGGATGGGAGTTGTGATATTGGGATCTGTCAGTGTCTGCTTCATGTGTAGATGCGGAGGTAATCTTGACCAACTTCTCTTCCGTGAAGCAAAGCTCGTACCTATAGAGTCAACCGTTAGATTATTCTCATAGCAACTCTGCTATATGTCAGAATGGAAATTTTTGTTTGCCCGAAAGTATGAAAAACTAAATCCTATATTGACAAAATATTGCACATAAAACTTCAATCATAACATTTTAAATGAGCAGCAGCACAAATGTCTCTAGACTCCCTATCTGCTCTTCTATATACTAGAAAGTATACAGTCAAACTGGAACAAGGAAAGAAGAAAAAAAAGCAACTAGAGCAAGGTACTACTCCCTCTGTCCCCTTTTAAGCTTTCCACTTTCACTCTTTTAAGTCAAAAACACTTCAGTTTTACTGTTAATATCTTTAAATAATATATGTTATCGAACAGTTACAAAAAAATTGATGCATAGAAAGTATACGTTATGATGAATCTAATAAGACCTTGCGTGATATTGTTCAAATTTATATGTCATTGATATTTTACGGTCAAAGTGGGAGGCTTAAATAGGAGGCGGGGAGTATAAAACAGTAAAAAACATGTTAAATAATATAAGCCAGAAGTTCTTACGAAGACACAATTATAAAAATAAAATTTTGCGTTGTATTAACATTGGCACCAAAGAAAGACCTATCCAATGAAGCACAAGATTCAACAGAAAGATTCAAATATATCAATGATTACCTGCGGCAATGGGTTTCTAAATAGAGAACTTCCCCCTTTTTCAAGCGTGAAGATGTATAGAGGGGTCTCTTGAGACCCTTGTCAGCAACAACGCCTATACTGTATTTAAGCCTGATGAGAAGGGAAGAGACTGAGCAATGGAGAACTTTAACCACATTACATGTTAAATTTATGTCAAATATTAAAACGCACAACTACATGTCCAATATTACATTGTTTTTGCTCCCCATCACAGCTAGTATAAACCAAAAATTGAAGGAGGCAACAAGTCTCAGGAATCCTTACTCACTATAATTAAATTACTTCAGTGTGCAAAAATTTCTCCACAAACATGGACGCTTAAAAAATTATCCACAAACAATACAAGAATCAGCTAGAAGTGGCAACCATGTCAATGTTTCCAAATTGACTGTAGTGATGCCAAACCAAGCATAGAATGAACAAATTGTAAAGTACATTTAGGATAGTACTATAATTATACTTAATCAGTTGACGAGACGAATCAGACACATTAGAACAGAACCTCCAATCTAACTATATTGATACACAGTGTAAACTGTATGCATTACAATTATACTTGTTCCATGTTCGAAACAAATTAGAAACACAAGTCCAGAAGCTTAAACCTTACTTTGCAAGGTTTTTATAGATATGAACTATCTTAATATAGTATGCTATTACTTTGAGAGAAAAAAGAGTCCCCATCACCCAAATTTCATTACAGGCCTTTTATGTGTAATAATCCAAAAAAGAGATAAGCCAGTGTAGGCACACACATGTATCAGCATTTAAACATACAACTATGACGTCTTACAAGCAATAACCAACAAGACTAGTCTAAATTTACTTACCAAGGCTCACCGCACAGATTAAATTGTACTGTAACTTCTCGTACAAACCTCTGCTGCCGTAATGCATTCTGGAGAGGGAGACAAAGAAATAAGGGGCACAGTATAAGTTACTTGAAACTACAGATCAAAATAGTGATAGAGCAAAATATGGAATGCATAACTGACAATGGGTAACTTTTTCAACCAATCCTCAACAAGATTACTCATTTCCTAGGCTCCCCAAATGAATTATAAACATATCTTAATGCTTTATGTAACAATAACAGCTAAAAACATTATGCTTGAAATAAAGTAGTTGTGAAATTTTAAAGGAACCTAAAACAAAGAGGAATAACACAGAAAATGACCAAAACAAGAGACAATTAAAGCACTCGAACTAATGAATTGCCATTTGGTAAGTACTAATGACCAAATGCACAATCAAGATTCTTCCATGTGCTACTAGCTTTCCTCACGAAGCACGGGAGCAGCCTACTCCCTACAATGAAAAATAAACAGTATAACAGTTTCCTTTATTTCAAAGCCCTTGGCACAACCTAAAAAATACGGAGGCCTCCCCCCACACTTCTCATTCTATCATTTCTGATTTTATCATTTTGGGCTCTTCTTCTATTACCAGGCAGTTTCCATCTATTATAATAGTACAAAATGCTTGGCCAAGAAAATCATACAGTCCAACCTGCATCTGCCATCCAATCTGCTTCTTTAATGATTTATGTGGCAAGGAAAATTTTAAAGAAAATTAACACATTCAAGTGAGACAAATCTGAGTATAGAATGAGTACCGAGGCTGCAGCCCTAGTTGTCATCGTACGTTCGACAGCCACAGGAGCCAGAGTTGGCTCCATAGACGATGAGTGCGTGAGACAGGGTTGCAGATCAAATATTGCACCTCCTTTCTGCTTCATGTGGAAAAAAAATCCAAATAAAACATACCCGTATATGAGAGTTCAGTGATACAGCTGGTTTTCAAAGAGCTTAACTCTTTGCAAGCCCAAAAGATAAGGTAATGAAACACAAATAAGCTGGTGAAGGATTTCATCTTTCATGACCAGGGAGGGAGCCCACATGAAAATTTTATAAATTAAAGCAACCAGTGATTCCTGCAATCAGACGACAAAAGTATATGCATGCAATTATATACTCAATAAAGAAAAGATGTTGTGCAAAAATCCCTGACCTTCAGAACACAGCACCGCTCAACACGATAACTGCAGCCGATGCCAGCTCCCCAAGAACGTGATCGAACATTGTTCCTCAACGTAGAAATGTAGCCTAAGATAGTATTCATATAATAACATCACATAATCTTTCATTCAAAAAGGAGGAATTCAATATAAACCACCACCTAAAATCTTCACTTATTTTCAACAATCAAAGAGGGCCCGAAATTGAGCAACCAGTTATCAGTTCTGGTAGATGTTCTCCAGTGTGTGAACTCTCAATAAGAAGACAAATCAATAAGAAAGTGCAGTATGCACTTTAAAAAAAAAAAGGCATCGTGCATTTCAACAGAAGTTTGATTTATCGAGATTGGATCAATAAATCCTGGGAATAACAACTAACAAGAAAGAGTTGCAGAGTAACATTCCAGATAAGGCTGCTAGTCAAAGGCTTAAACTCCCTCTGTCCTATACGAAGGTTCACGCTTTCTTTTTCAGGTTGTCCAGCAAGAAGTTCACACTTCAAAATTTTCCAGTTTTGGCAAAACTCTACTTATTCTCATCCACTCATTTACATTACCAGTGCTTTATTTCTTTTCATTATCTCTACTACTTCACATTTACTCCTCTTAATATTTTTCACGGATAAGGTGTGAAGTTTGGTGTGGGACAGGGGGGAACAAACATTGACAATAATGATGGAGGTTTCTTCCACCTGGGAATAATGTATATGGATATGGAAAACAAGTCCACAGTCAAGGTTCTGGTGCTCCCTCTGTGCTCTTCAATTTTTGTTGGATGCATTAAACAAACCAGAAAGGCTGATTTTAGTACAGAATACATGGAGCAGCAGCACAAGCTACTACTGTACACGGACTCGAGTACAAGTGTCGGGTATGGGTATGTGCTAGATGCCTGGGTTTGCCTTCTCTCGTGATTGGTTATTGCACACTCACAATCACTGGTTAAAAAATACTATTCCATAACAGCAAAAGTCCTTACGACCAAAAAAAAACAAAAGTCCTAGTTAAATAAACATGCTGTCAAAGAATTGGTATCAGATTTGTACTCCAAACATACAAAGAACACCAACAAATAGTACCAAAATGGTGAACAAGTCTAAGTCCAAGTGATCCTGTCAAACATCCTATCAATAATGAAAATAGCGAACAAAACTAACTCATCGTGTAATCTAATTCTTACTAAGGGGAGACAATCAAGAGATCATTTAAAAATACTCTAAATGAGTAATATACACCTTACAGTCCTTACCAATAAAATGAACTGAGACCAAGATTTACAATACCCAGAAACTTGATTATTGACATTGCATGCTAGGTATAGGATAAGTTACATGAACTAAAGCAACTAAATATTCCAAGAAGTGAGCCTGAATCATATACTGGCTTAACAATAAGTTTGAAAATATTACTATGATTATGAAATGAGAAATAGCTTCTACAATGGAACCAGATGTATAAATTACATGCTGACTTACATTCTTCTGGAGGTAACACCCTGATGGTGACACGTAACTCTTGAATTGTTGCTTCAGGGGGAGCAGTGGTAGGACGACAGTAGCCTGTGTGCATCAGAACTACAGAAACAAAGGGGGGGAGTGTCATGAATACAAACACCAACTGCCCTGAAGGCATATAATTATAGAAAACCACATACCAGCAACCAGATCCGAGTCATCAGTATATACATCTGTACCCCACAGCTGGCCACCTCTTACCTGCACAAACACAACCCTCAGTAACCCAAACACTAGTCACTTCTAATGTTGCATAGACTAGCAGTGTCAAAGAAACACAGACAAGAGGAGATCTAAACTTCATACATTCACAACTGTACAGTTGTTAATGTATAGTTGTTGGCAATAAGGGTCCTGCATCTCGCAGCCATGATCTTCTTTGCTCTTTAATAGTTTTCGATTACAAGGTTTTCTATGTGTGTTGGGTGGGGGTGGGGGTGGGGGTGGGGTGGGGTGTTAACAGTTCCTTTATGCTTCTTTTTCAGTCTTCCAATCCTCTGTTGGATAGAACTTGCAAAGTTTAATTCACAAAAACTGATACTAACTGGAGAGTATGATCCACAAAGCATTATTTAAAATTTCCCTAACCAACAAGGGAGTACAACTATGCCGGTATCTCACGATATATGGGACCAGCTATATGCATCATACCTCAACATCATGTTTGGTTGAGAGTTGAGACATTGTGTAGTTTATATTATGTATATAATATCAAATAGTCTCATGCCAAGTGTTCCCATTTCCATTGAGTTTGTATTGGGCACTCTATTTTCCACACGTCATACCAGGGCACATCAAGAGGCCTCGCATGGTACTGTTCAAACCATCTTATAGATATTTATCCTCACTCGTTTCATCAAGTGGGGTCAATAGTCCCATGCCCAAGTCTTTCTAGGTCTTTCCCATTTCCACTGAGTTCGAGTATCTAATTTCTACCAACAGGTCATCCATGGACCATGTTCAAACCATCTTAGAAATGTTTATCCTCATTATTTTCATCTAGTGGGCTCATCGCTATTTGTCTCCAATAGTTTTATTAACTATTCTATCTACTATCTTAACATGCTCAATACTAATACCCCAGTTTCTTTCTTTCGCATATTAAGTACCCAATATCATTATGTTAAGCACTACCAGTCTTGTAATTGGCTAACTGCTTCATGTAAATTCTGTACTTTGTACAGTTAGAATTCCGTTCATTTTTGTTCCACTTGCTTGAATTCTATGATAAGCCTTTGTCCCTCCCCATGTTTCCTTTTGATTTCATTTAGTTCATCTTAACCGATTCTAACCTGTATGCTAGTTTTACTTTCATTAAAGGGACATTTTTGTGATTTTATATATTCAGCTTTAGTCATACTAATTGTCTCACATTTCCTTTCTAATGCCACCGTCCAAATGAATAACGTTGCATTTACACCTCATCTCACTGATTCGAGCTCGTATGTGGATAAAATACACTTAAATATTTTTCTGAAAATGCTTCTTAACCTCATCTCATCATTCAAAAAGTACTATCGTATTTCATTCATCAGTTACAACATCATAAAAACTACCGCCTCAGACATCCTTGTCCAGTTCGGGCTGTATGTTGCAGAAGTAAGAAAGAAACATAATCACGATGCACATGCCAACTCTTTAAAAATTAGGCAATAGAAGACAGGATTATTATATTTGTCCAAAACCCCACATATTGCAAAGTGATTTGTGCGATATGATGTGTTGGCATACTGATACGCGAGAATATGCAAACAGTAGGCCAAATCCAGTGAATTTATATTAGCTGTATTAGAATATATTGGCACTCTACTTACTGGCTATGCACCAAGGTTCTAGTACCCATAAAACTTAGATATTGTAGTAGAATATATTGGGACTCTATTTAAGTTGATAACTATTGAACTACTAATACCTAGTCCCTCAGTCCCAACCAAACATGCTTACAAAATCACAGAGACTAACAAAAGGCAAATAATAATAATGCTACTTGGGTGAAGATGAGTAAGAGTAATGATGAATGGTGAATAAAGTAAGAAAAAAAAGGTTAAGTGGGTGGAGAATGAGTAGGACTGCAAGAGAGAGAATAAAAAGTGAATCAAACAGAGACAAGAACATACCAAATTAAAAAAGAAATAATGTAAGAGCCATTGATTGGGACGGAAGGAATGTAAAATTTGTAGGCTGTGGTAGAACATATTGAGACTTCATTCAATTCCTTCTCCAAAGCGGGAATCATTATTCCAAAGCATTGAAACTCAGTAAACCTTTGGAGAAACTGATGGTTTGAGATATTAATGGCCAACTCTACATCTTACTCTTTGCCACTCTTTATGTACAGCAATTAAGATCTTCAAGCCACTCATCCATTTCCAGATTATTTTTTTTCTCTCAAGAATTAGCCTATTTTAAAAATGCATATACTCTTGAACATACTCCCTCCGTCACCCTATGAATGTGTTGTGGCTAAAATCATAAACATTAAGAAAAGTAATATGTTTTGAAATGAGTGGAGGAGAATGAATGTGAGCATGAAAGGTGGTAAAAGTGATTTAAATGAGTAGAGGGCAATGAATAAAAGGATAATTTTTAGCATATTTGTATGTATTTCTAGTAGGACATTATAGTGGGACGAAGGCAGTATTCATTTTTGGATTCTCCAAAATGTGTATTCCATATTCGAATGCGTAACTTCAATTCGGTGTATTACGAATTAGGCAACCGCTGATAGAGGCAAAAGATAAAGTTACTATTTCCTTTAAGAGCCAATAAATTGCCAAACATCTCTTAATCCTTAATATAGAGGAGATTCGTGTTTTTAGAAACATCTTTCTTAACATAGATCAGGAAGCCTGATAGACTTAAAAATATAATTCTAAGAGAAAAGAACAATTAAAATAAAGAAAGAAAAAAAAGAAAGAGGATCACCTGGTGGTTTGTTGCAGAAACATGCTCAGCTGGTATACGGATATCTAGAGTAGGGCCATTTGATGAGCTTTCAGACATCTTATCAGTTTGAGTCAACCCATATTCTTTCCATACTTTAGTAAGTTCTTGCATGCATTCGCCAACTCTATACAGAACACTTGATGTATCAGGTTTACCTAACACCAAAACAAGGTAAATTCAAGAGGATTCACATGAGGATGATATGTAATAATCAAAAAGGAGAAGTAGACAAAATTGGAAGCTTTTAAAGAATAGCATATTTTTATCTTCTTAGAAGAGAGTGTATCAAGCAAAAGTCCAAATATAAACCGATCAAGTAACAAGTCTATATGATCATATTTGCCATACATTCTGCAACGAAAAACATTTATAATTCTGTGCCCGTTCTCCGTTCAATTCGCTCCATTAGTTGTTGATCTCTACATGTTGTAAATGGGTATCAAGGGGTCTCCTATACATCTAACAAAACCACCTTACAAGTGTCTCACATTTTTTTCTATCCATGAAGGCTCATCCAGTCATTCCAAAATTTCAATATGTTTTCAATCTTATTTAGTGCATCCAAGCATCTTCACATGCTCATTTTCTGTCCATGTTCGTATTAGTTGCTCAACACTTTAACCATACAGGATTGCCGGTCTTATAACTATATCAAAAAATAAATCTTTGAATCTTAGCAGTACTATGCAGTTAGCAGTACTCTTCATCTGTTACACGGTTACACCTAACTTGAATAATAGGTTTAGCATCTTCATCACTTCTTGCTTTTGATTCTACCCTGCATAATTCATTATATTTTACCCTACTATTAATATATACTACCAGGGCATCCAAATTTACATAACTTCACTAAGGTCTCAAAAAAAATTAACCATTTCCACATAATGCCCAAGCTGGAGATCTACACTGAGACGTCCATACTCGTACCTAAAGAGAAAAGCCGACCATCCCCTAACCCTAATTACAAGTAAGATATAACAGGTAACTTTGTTTGATTTTTAAGTCTCTACACTTTCTTCCATAAAAGAACCTATGTAATTAAAAAGAATTAGAAACATACAGTTCATGCTCACCATATGAAAGGAGAACCCACCGAAATTATCAGTAATGGTAACTCACCATCGACTAACACTTCCCTATAATTAAAGACCTACTGAAAGCAGCAAAGCTATACTCACTTTCCAATCAAATAAAACATTCTTCGACATCAGTTTCTCTTTCCACATTTTTTATTATATATTTTTCTTTCGGAATTGAACACTTTACCAAGGTCAACTAATAAGCCAACGTTAAAAAACCGTGGATTGAAGCAATTCCCTAAACGGCTAATATGTAATAACGAGGCACAAATAGAGAAAAGAGCACAGAATCAAATTCAAAAAAAGGTTAACATAAAAATAAAAAGACAATCAAGTACGACATACTTATATCCCATATTATTTCACGCTGTTTCCAGTGAAAATTCGAAAGTTGCCACAGTATTTATGATCATGAAGTAACATAAAAAACAAAGGAAATTAGTAGAAAAAACCGAGTATATATGTATATTAAAAAGGTAGCCGCACAACTCGATTTCCATCAATTTCACATTCTCTGTGGCATTACTCTATGTTACAGCTTACCTTGAGACCTGCACAATAAACAAAAGAGGGAAAAAACGGTAGTTAGCGAATATTTACAGTACAAAATCAACATTTGCAAGCAAATTAAAGAATATATTCAATTGAAGCATCAGAACAAAAGGTTTTCATATGTTAGTGTTGAGCACATAAAACTTCAGTTGTGATCAACAGCTGACCACTCAAGAATGCAAAAGTTTCAAGTCATCCTGCAAACCAATCACCAAGCACTCATCTTGACTAATAAGATTTGAAGACATAATAAAAAGAACAGGCTGGATGATGCAAGCTCAAGAAATGAACTACATTAGAAATTTAGAAAATAAGAAAAAAACTATCACCTCAATTAACACTAACTAGCAACTTCTATAAATCATTTCTTATAAGCTTCCTGATAGTCTACTTTTACCCTGATCACATGGATTGGACCATTAATGCTTATCTTATATAAAATGCTATTGTTCCACCACTTGAAACCATGACCACAAGGCCATATGGCAATAGCCCTTACCTCTATGTCAAGCTCCTGTAATCAAATGAAGAAGCATACATATATATATATATATATACTCCCTCCGTCCCAGTTTAAGCTGCATAGAATCTTTTTTCACGGTTTTCAAGAAACATGTTTGACCGTTAATATGTTTAACTACGCATAATAACAACAAATAAAAAGTTAATATTTAGAAACTACTTATTACGACAAATCCAACAATATCATATATGATAATATTATTGTTTATATATCTATTCAAATACGTGGTCAAAGTTTGACAGTTTGGACTTGTTAAATAGCCAAATTGCAGCTTAAGCTGGGACAGAGGGTATATACACACACACACACACACACACACACACATATATATATATATATATCACACACTGAAATAGTAACAGGTCCAGTTTTATCTGGACTCAGATTCATCCTACTTCCAAACCAAAACAGAGAGAATACTGTACACTGCATTTAGTTTTTGAATTAGAGCGAGGTTGCAGCAAACCGTACATTAACCCATATTTCCACCTATAAATCTAAACTAACATTCTTGTGCGCACTAAAGATTAAAAGTAATGTACAATAGTTGCCTTTTAGTTTTAGAAGGGTTTCCTTTTACCACACACCGAAAAACTCTCATGTCAAATCTTTTTTCCACATAAACACCAATGAAATCAAAATTTGAGAATTTCTACATGCACTTTTTTACATATCTAGCTCAATATCAAAACAGTAAGAGTCTTTGAAAAGCTTATTTCCAAAGTTACTAGAAATTTCAAAATTTTCACAACACATCAGAACAGGGGAGCCTTCAAGCAATGATTAAAGTTGTTGCCATTTGACATGGAGATCACATGTTTTGAGTCTTGGAGTCAGACTCTTACATTAACAATGCATAGGTGTATCAAGCCCTTATGCACCAGACCCTTTCCCCCTTGAGTAATGTTGATTTATTTAGTAGATCAAATCTAATGCCCAAAAAAGCTAGAAGAAATTGTAGAACCAGAAAACTATGCACTTCCCACTTGCTTAAATTTACTCTGGATCAATTTCAAACAACTTATTCAGAGAGAGAGGGGTATGGGACAGAAAGAGTTTTACCCTTTTAGTAGCAGCCTTTGAGATAAAAGACAAAAGAACACAAAAGGGTAGAGGTAAAGCACGATTTCTTAAACAAAAATTGCTTTTAAGGATCATTTGCTAAATTATTAATTAATAGTGGTTTCGCTAAATTCTTCAATAAAGTTCTAAAAATCTAAAACCCAGGTCATCATTACAGCAAAGCCCTAGTTTGCCACTATGCCACGGAATTTCTCGTTTCTTTTGTGAGCGTTGATAACAAAGGAGCGATAAGGCTTGACCCATTTCAGTCAACTTTCCGAGATTTGTAGTACTGGTTAAATTCCATTCTGATTCTAGTGCACCAAATAATTTAATGCAATGAAGAAGCATCTTTTATACAAGGAGACCCTAGGATCTTAAAAACTATGATTAAATCGGAAAGGTGGAAGAGCTTAAAGTTTCATCTGTGACTTGGAAACTGGATGGTGAATTGGCGATGTCATAGTCTTACAGTACAAGCTAAAATTCCACAATGAGAAACATTCGTCAAGTCGCTTGCTTTCCAAAATGGGGCCTCTTCTAACCAGTTTGCTAAACTAGAACACAAGTCTCTTATTTAGAGAAGAAAAAAAATCACATATTCTTCTTTATATTCATTTCGTGTTCTTTTTCATTCTTTCTTCTGGGTAGCTAGGAAGTCTAAAAACCATGTTTCTCTCAGTTATTACAATGCATCTTCCCAAGTCCCCCAATCCAACCCTACTACACAAAAAAATAAGAAAATAAGCTCACTGTATTTCATCACATTTAATAATATACTCCCTCTGTTTCTCCATTAGTGGCACACTTGCCTTAATGGGATGTTTCTTTTTAAATGGCACACTTTCCATTTTAGGCAAGATTCCTTCAATTTCATCCACTCATTCTACTTTTTACTTTCTGCATTCAATTTCATCCACTCATTTTCTTCACCTAAATCCAAGCACCTAAACCTATGGTGCCACAAATAGAGAAACGGAGGTAGTATATTTTTTCCAATCATACACTTCCTAATATTCTCATTACGCCTTTTTGCATTTTTTGTGATTAATACAACTTTTCCATTTGCAAAACCAAAACTTCAAACACGTTTTGTAAAAATGAGTTATACAATTACTAATTGTACTAAAAATAGAGAAAACCCAAAAGCATTTTCATTTTTGCAAGCATGTACGAAATTAATACATCATTATCGAGTGTTTGCTTGATTCATATATGGGTCACTTACCACAACAAGCATTTAAGATTACGCATGATTAGACAGCAAAGATCTTATTTCATTCCCCACTATCACCCCTTATCCTACTCTTCCTCCAAGACCTGAAGTTTGAAGAGTCTATTTCTGGCCTGTATTGAGCCTATTTCTCAGATTTCAGACATCCTTAAACATGGTTTCCATATGTTTCTCATGATCCTACTCCAGCATACATTTTGACATAATACAGTATCTACACCCGTTTGAGGATCAGAAACAAAAAGCCTCTTAGCATATAGCCATACCAAAAGCACAGTAAAATAGTGTAGATCAAAGACATATACATAGAAAATTTAACATTTCCATGGAAAAAGGCACACAAAAGATACTGTTAAATCAAACAAGCAAACAGAAATCCCTACATAGAGTAAAAATACATACCCCTCATTGTCTTGATTACAAGATCTAAAACGAGGATCACGATTAGTACGTTGAGGACTACCACGGGGCCTAAGCATCCTTTTACGCTGCTGCACTCCATAATTAAAAACTTCTCTTTCCTTTTCACTAGCCCCTTCAGTTTCAACAATTCCCTCATCTACCTCCTTGTCATGACTCTTATTGCGTTTATCAATCCTTTCTCCGTCATCATCTACATCTCTTTCTCTTTTCTTGTCCCTGGGATCCCTGTCAACATTTTTCCAGCTTTCAGTATCTTTTAGTTTCTTCAGGTCAGACATTGGATTCTCAAGCTCCGCAGCCCTACTGGGAACATCTAGCATTTCTTTATCATTGCCGGATGCGCCTTTTTCAGCTCCATTCCCAGACTCTTTCTTGGTATACTCCATTTCCTTATCTTTTCCTTTTTCCTTCTCTCTCAACAGATCTTTCCTCTCCTTATCCAACCTATCGGCATCTCTTTCTTCCCTCACTGGCTCCTTGTTTTCATTACTGCTATTATTGCTTGTCTGCATTATGATTCTACGGTCATTTCTATCTTTATCCCTTTCTCCCCAGTCCCTATGTTTTGCCTCTTTCCTTTTCCTCTCTTTTTCTTTCAACTTATCCTCTCCTTTAAAATCAACTTTGTTTTCTCCAACAGCCTCACGTGCTTCAGCATAGTCCCTTCCCTCAAAGTTTGGAACTTCATTTACACCCTCAGCTGCAGAATGCAAATTGGATCTGGGAGAAGCAGTCCAAAGATCGCCTGTCGAGTTATCAGCATATCTCTTGCCTCTGTGTTGTTCAACTGCACTTTTCCAGTTTCCCTGACTGCCTATCCCACTATAACCATCCTTATCCATCCTCGTGTTGACTCTGTGCTCTTGATGACTCTCCCTGTCGTGCCTGGTTTCTTTACTATCATCTCCTCTACTCTCAAACTTCGCATCCTTATCAAGTCTAGCGCCTTGATATAAATCCCTTGGTTCAACCTTTGTATCCCGGCTCTCCACCTTGGTTTCTTTGTTACCATCTTTGGCATCCCGATACTCATATCCACTTTCAGTAGTAAGAT
>JAULKM010000012.1:7787616-7803157 GCA_032355605.1 Rubia tinctorum | reverse complement strand
TGTGGGGGGGGGACTGATGTACACCATTATGCATGCGTTAGCCGATGCATTTAACACATTTATTATTATCTTTTATTTGGTTGATTGCAAGTTTTAGTTAGGTTTGCACGAAAAAGGGTTTAGACGGCCATTATTGTTTTCTTCTCTAAATTCTGCATTTTGTAGACTTAATTGAAACTAATGGACACTTTATACTCACAGGCACCTATATCTTCCTCTTTTTATTTTGTAAAAGGCATCCGCGAGGTGGTAGTAGATATTTGAAGGCCATTTGCAAGGATGACAGAAGATATCGAAGGTCATTCGAAAGGATGGTAATAGATTGAGGCCACAGACTCCAAAGCATGGTAATAATGGAATTGGGACCAAGAAAGGCAGATTCGAAGTTCAAGAAGGCCAAGGAAGAAATAAAGTGATCGTTGTTTGAGATTGACAGAGTTCTGGGAAAAACCCGAGATGAATCAGCCTTAGAGAGTGTCACCATTAGATTATTCTTCTCAAGTGCTATAAAATTGACTACAAGAACTCTCAAATCAGACCAATGATTCAACCATAGTGGAGCAAAGAAGTTAGTCAAGCGAACCAGCAACGGGTGGCGCGGACTGCACAAGCCCAGCTCAAGCCAAAACCTAGCACTACCCATGTCAGGGGACCTTGGCACGACATGTACCACCCGACACATGCCATGCCAAATTCCAGCACTAGGGGTCCCTATTTTAGCTGGCCGTGCGCTCTAAGTCACCTTTTCACTCCAAAAATCGGCCAAAAATGGGAGCTGGACATTCCATTTTACATGGACCATGCCGCTTTAATTCAAAAATTCCAAGACCATCTCATGGGGTGTGAAGAATGACGTAAGGCGCACCTAGGTAATTATAAAATGGAGGTTCTAGCCGATGGGGCAGGTCAAACGACGCATGGTGCGGATCAGAAGGAGCAAAACGAAGAGCCGACCGATGGCCCGAGCTGGATAACACGGGATGCACCGACACGAGGTGAAACGGCCTGTGCTAAATCCGGTGCCCTTCACCAGCACGACCAGCATGGTCCGTGCCAAGGCTAGCGTCCCGTGATGGTAAGAGGCCCTCTCGGCCGGCACGACCTGTGTCACCAGGCATCCCCGTGCGAGTGGCGACTGCTTGGGTTTTGGCCACTTTTGGGCCTATTTTTAGGAATAATTCCCTACTACTAAATATATGGAAAATTTTCTACTAGGGTTTAAGTTTATGCCCATTTTTGGATCTCATTAGTAGGCTAGAGAGAGAAAACACTATTCCTTCTCTCTAAGTTATTTTCTTTTCATATTTTTAGTTTTATTTAGCCCAAAAGTGTTGCATCCAATGAAATACTTGGGTTAAATTCTTAGGAAGTAGGGATCTTACTTGGGGATTATATTTGTATTCACGTGTTAGTGTTTATTTTGTGAGATTTCTAGATCAACCTATTTCTATGTGTTTTGTGATTATTATATTGATTGTTCTTAATATTATTTTTAATTGCATGATTGTCACACTTTTTTTGCACATAACCAAGTCTAGTTTTATTTTGGTACACTATTGCTACTCCCTGGTTAAGGAAACCTAGATGCGCTTGGGGTGACGATAGTCCGGGACTTGGAGTGTGCACAAAGGTTACCGTTGTTAATCGTCACGATCAACCATGCATCTAGTTCGCCGACCAAAGAGGTGTGAAGGGTTGTGGGTAGAGATATATTGGGTAGAAAACTAGGATTATCTTATTAATCCTAGAGCCATCGATAAGACGCCTACTTCCTTTGCCTTTGTAGGCCTAGGGGTAGTTCGTTCATGGTGTTCCGCCCAGGACTTAATCGTATAGGGGAGAATCATACAGGCGCAATGATCCATAGTCATTTTTGCACTCTCCTAGTTGTGGAGGCGAGGCTGATGGAAGATTTTATACGCGCACCTCAATGTGACATATAGGGGAAAGTTTTGACCATTGTCCGCACCACATGTCACACACACACACACTAGAATATGGTTTAGTTCTTGTATTTGATGAAATCGATGATCGAAATAACATTGGCCATGTTACTCAAATATTCCTCGAGTGTTAGTTTATATAGTTTATTACGTTGATTGCATGCTTGTAGTTGAAAATCCTCCCCCAAATGAGTATTTTTATAACACTGTTTATTCCTAACATGTGGTCGGAGTTATGACCCAACTGCGGTTGTGTTTAGTTTATTATTAGATTCCTAACATATATTTGGACGACCCTGTACTTGCGGCTATCTACCATTCTTGATAGTATAGTAGTAGGAATGGAGAAACATATAAAATTCTATCTTTGATCACATCACCCTCTTAGTTTTTTGTAGATCTCCCATGAAAAGGTTGTTTATTAGCGACGTCGGGAGGGGGAGGGTCAGCATACTCACTGTAAAACATGATCCTTGAGTGATCATGGATGTTCCAGGCTAGAGCTGTGTGGTCCCCTTATCATTTGATGATGAAGTTTCCTACAGAAAAACAAGTGCCTTTCATTCGATGAGATCAGACGGTGGCAAAAAGTTATAATCTCACAGCAAATAAAGGGGCAAGGAAGGTAAGAGACGTAGACTCAGTGCATGGGGAAATTGGTCCAGCTGATAAAAATAGCTACCCATTCGATACTTGGAAACAGTTGCCATAGGAAATTTGAAGCCTAAAGATGTTAAGGAGAAGTTAAGGACCCTACTCGATGGGTACAATGATGTGTTTTCTTGGAAAATTTTTGACCTTATGGGAGTACATTAGGAGTTGGTTGTTCACAAATTAAATATTAACCCTTCGATAAAGCCGGTTAAAAAGAAACAAAGGGTATTCGTTCCGGATAGAACAGAAGTAATTAAGGTGGAAGTAGAAAAATTGACCAAGGCAAAAGTTATTAAAGAGGTTCTTTACCAGGAGTGACTCGCAAACCCAGTGATGGCTGTGAAGCATGATGAAGCTTGGCGGATGTGCATTGGTTTCACATACTTGAATAAATGTTGCCCCAAAGACATGTATCCCTACAACTAATTGATAAGTTGGTGGAGGCCATAGGTGGATATCAGGTCTTGGCCTTCTTCGATGCTCATAAGGGATATCATCATATATTGATGGTGGAGGAGGACAAGGAAAAGACTTCATTCATAATAGATGTGGGTATTTTTTTATACAAGAAAATGCCGTTTTGACTCAAGAATGCTGATGCGACATATGACCGGTTGGTGGATAAATTATTCAAGAAGCAGATAAGGATAAATATGGAGATATATGTGGATTATATGGTAGTGAAAAGCAGAGATTATGATCAATTCTTGGAGGATTTCAAAGAGATGTGCGAGGAGCTTCGACAATCAAACCTGAAGTTAAATCGAGCCAAGTGTATGATTGAAGTGGGGGCTGGAAAGTTCATGGGATTCATGGTGTCCAAAAGGGGTATTGATGTTAATTTTAAGAGGGTCAAAGCCCTGATAAAAATGAGGAGTCAACAGATTTTGAAGGATGTTCAAAAACTTACTGGGTCCCTCGCGGCTATAAGTCAGTTCCTATCGAAAGGGGCAGAAAAGTTCCTGTCTTTTTTTGATGTGCTGAGAAAAGCAAAGAAGTTCAAATAGATGGAGAAATAAGAGGATGCATTCAAGGAATTGAAGGAACATCTTCGATTCCTATTAACACTTATGAAACCTGAGAGGGTTGAGGTGTTGTACCTTTACATTTCTAATTCTCCCCTGGCTATCTTTGTGGTTTTGGTGAAGACAAAAGAGAGGCAGAAACATCTAATATGCTTTGTGAGTCAAGGTTTGCAGGAGCTTGAGATAAGGTACACAACCCTCGAAAATGTTGATTCTGGTGTTGGTCCATGTAGCATGAAGGTTGCATCCTTATTTTCAAGGGTACATTATAGTGTTGCTTACCAATCATCCAATCTGGCAGATTCTCTTGAAACCAGAAGCTTCGAGGAGAATGATGAAATAGGTTGGTTGTCTAGCTAGGGGAGCATGATATTTGGTTTCATCCGAGGACAACAATTAAGGGTAGGCCCTCACAGATTTCATAGTGGAGACCACAGAGCCTATCGAGATAGGTGAAGAAACTTAGAATAATGAAACATGGAAGTTGTATGTTGATGGTTCTTTGCACTTGGGGGGAAGTGAAGCAGGAGTGTTGCTCACTAGCCCTAAGAGAGGATTACCCTTATGCGCTGCATTTTGAGTTTAAAGCTACCAATAACGAAGCTGAGTACGAGGCCTTTATTACTGGCCTTTATCTAGCTAAGGAGACTAAAGCTGAGAACTTGGAAATATTCAGTTACTCGCAGATCGTAGTTCAGCAAGTTAAAGGGGAGTACGAGGCTAGAGAACGCAGTTTGCAAAGATATTTGGAGGTAGTGAAGCCATTGCTGCCTAAATTTCAACCTTACACCTTAACACGGGTACCAAGGGAAGAGAATCATACTGCAGATGCTTTGAGTAAACTTGCCTCTGAAGACCTCGGTGTTCAGTCAAAGAAGACTTTACTAATGGAAACAATGAGTAAACACTGTTTCGAAGAACAAGAAGTGATGGTCCTTAATGAATAAGAATCTTGGTTGACTCTTATTGTTAGTTACCTACGAGATAGAAATCTACCAGAAGGGGCAGTGGAAGGTAGAAAATTAAGATCGAAAGCTCTGAGTTATGTGTTGCAAGATGGTATTTTGTATCGAGGAGGTCACCTTTAGCCACTCATTCAATGCGTCACTCCTTATCAGGCTGACTACCTAATTAGGAGGTTTATGAAGGGATATGTTGAAGCCATTAGGGAGTTTGATCAGTTGCGAAAAGGCTCATTCAATCTGGATACTACTGGCCTAAGATGTTAGAAGATGCCAACAAGTGCATTCAAGCATGCCATCAATGCCAGAGACATGCATTGATTACTCACATTCCTCAAGAGAAGATGATGAATATACATAGCTCGTGGTCGTTTGATAAATGAGAAATTGATCTTGTTGGACCTTTTCCAAAGGCTCCAGGGTTGTTCAGATATCTTATTGTTGCCATTGGTTACTTTACAAAGTGGGTTGAAGTAGAGCCATTGACGAATATGAAGGGGAAGTCAAAAACTGCATTATGCTGGAAGAACATAATTTGTCGTTTTGATATTCTGAGAACTATCATAGTCGATAATGGGACGCAGTTCACCCATGATCTTTTCAAAGGGTGTTGCAAGGATTATAAGAATTAGCAGAAGGTGATGGCGGTATACCATTCCCAGGAAAATGGTCAAGTCGAGGTTACTAACCATACTATTGTTAATAGCATCCAAGCAAGGCTTGAAGATGATGAAGGAAATTGGATATGCAATTTGTCCAGTGTTTTATGGGCTTATCAAACAGCTGAATCCTATGGTATGGGAGAAACACATTACAATTTGGTGTATGGCTCTGAAGCTACAATCCCTAGAGAAATTGGAATACCAACTTCGAGGGTTATAGAAGCTTCTGAAGGAGAAGCTAACGAGGACAGCCTCGGTATCGACCTCGAGTTAGTGAAAGAGAAGCGAGAGCTAGCATCTCTCCCTGAAGCTAAGGGGAAGAAGAAGATTAAATTCTATCATGAACGAAGGATTCAAAAAGTCTAGTTTGCCCCAAGAGATCTCGTTATAAGGAAAAATGAGAAGAGTCAGTGAGAGTCTAATGGAAAATAAGTTGTGAATCAGAAAGTGCCTTACAAAGTTATTGAAGCATACCCAAAAGGCACCTATACCCTCAAAGATATGGACGGTGATCGAATCCCAAGGTGATGGAACATTGTTAATCTTTGCATGGATCATCGACTCTAGGTGGACCTGCTATGATCTCGATAGTCTGGAAAAGCTTACAAAAATAGCTATATGCAATGATCGGTGTATGTCATGCGCTGGATCGAAGGTCAATCCTTTGTACTATAATTATTTAACTTGTTTGTACGCATGCAATGCATTTCGGTTAATCTTTGTCTCAGATTCGTATGATATGTGATGTGACTGATTGAATAAAACTTGTATGCCATGCGCTGCATTTGAATTGCATTCCTAACGCTACGACTAGTTTTTACATTGCATGTCGTACGCTGTAATTATTTTTAGATTGCATGCTGAATGTTGCAGTTATTTTCACATTGCTGAACGCTGCAATTATTTTTACTTTGCATGCTGAACGCAATTATGTCTTTGTGGCATGTCAAAGGATGCAATTGATTTCCATATTCTCCTAGATGCTACATCTAGTAATCGATCCCCGCTTACATAAAAAATAATGAAGCAAAGCAAATTTCTTGTTAGTCTATGGACTTAAGTGCACTATTTAAGAAAAACAAGGGAAAGAAGAAACAAAGCAAAGAGACAAGTTCTATAAAAAGTTATACATTTATATTACAAGCTTGATAGCACACTATTGTGTTTTTTATATATAAAAAAGAGTATAACTACTAGGGGAATCAGGGAACTAGATCTCCCAATTTCTCTTCTAACTCTTCAATCTTGATACCGAGTGCCCGTTGCAAGTCACGGAAAACTTCTTTTTCGAGATACTCAGGGGGATCAAAAGAGACATGAGTGCGAGGTTGTCTTGGACTAGGAACAACTTGGATATCATCTTCAAGCACAATGATCGAGGATGGATTATCTCCTCGGCTTGGAGGCCTATCACAAATGGTTAGTGGACCATCAAATTTGCGGGCATTGCCTTTACCCCGATAAGTTTTAGTCATGCTCGCATTCTTGCAAGGTTTTCAAGCTCTCTAAGATTTACGAGTGCCAGCAGTCTTCCTTGCTTTTGAGGTATTTACGGTGGACGCTCCAGAACCACTGGTCTTGCGTATTGAAAGAAATTCTTTTAGCCACTCTGATATTGCATCATACACCCTCCTTTCATTGGACGAGTTTCCCTCGTTGAGCACGTTGCATTTGTAAACCCTATTATGTTGCTCAGATGAGAAAACTTGGAATATCATCAATAAGCTTCGGATGATGAACTCCATGATAAAGCCTATGAGCTCGAAAAATTTCTGCATAAGCCTTCAGGCTAAAATTTAGCTCCTTATTTTCCTCTTTTTATCGAGAGTTCTCAGCATCCAATGATTTACATAACTTAGCATTCTCAGTGAGGGCTTCAGTTAGTCTACTATTTTCTGCAAGAGATATTTCATGCTGCCCCACTACATCTCCAACCTGTGCTTTAAACATATGTGCTTCACTTTGATGATAGTCGAGTCACGTTTAGCATATAGGAAATCGCTTTGCATCCGCAAGGAATTGAGCAAGAAACCCAAATTGATGCATTGTGTCATAAATAGTGTCATAATGACTCCTCTTAGAAGGATCAGAGTCGTCGAAAACCTCGAGAGCTATGACCCCACTTTTCCTCTTCTCATCGAGGTCTTTTAAAACACTATGTATCGAGGATTGACTACCATTGTGCTAGTAATCTAATTCCACGTTGCATTTAGTTAAGTCCAACATGACCTTAATAATATCTCCTCTAACATTATTTAATTCATCTTGGGTTTTAGCAAGGTTTTGGCTCATTAAAAGAGAAGTGGTATTTCATTCATTAGACAAAATTTAGAGTACAAAAGATGGTTTCGAAACAAGCTCATTCATTTTCCCTATCCTATGAGTGTCTTATTCTCTCCCGGTAGTGGTAGGGTTGCATCAGTAGCACTCTTGCTCACCTCACCCTCAGTTGTCTTGGGTTATTTTCCCTCAACTGTGTTCTCCAGGATCATGGTCTCAGGGTTAAGAGCTCGAAGTTCTTCTGAGGTACAAAACTGCCTTGAAGACTTTAAGAAGTCATGGAGAGCAAAGTTGAGACCCTTTTTTTTATTGATTTCCTCCTCCCATTTGTTAGACAAATGAGCGCCAGCATCTGGCTCGAGGAAAGATCTTAAACACTCAACCTTCTCAGCATGAAGAAAGGGGGTGAGATCTGGTAGAAACTTGTCATTGATCAATGAATTGCAGCCAATGTCCTTCCTAGACTTGAGAAGGTTGAAGAAGAGGTCGTAGAGTTCCTAAGTCTTCATTAATTTATCTTTGAAGGCCTTAAGAAAAGAATCTTGAGCCTCAGGACCTCGAGTCCTCTCTTGCTCTTCTTTTTGGAGTACGAGTTGCCTCTTCTCCTCTTCGAGGGTTACATTACTCTTCTTGGCATCCTCGAGCTCTTTCCTCAAGCCGATTAAATCAAATTCCTTCTATTGGACCTCCATTCGTAGCGTGCCCTGATTGCCATCCAATACTTTCAAAAGGGAGTAGAGGAAGGAGTAAGTCAAGTCGAAGTCCTGAGTTACCTGGAAGTAATAGAATAGTTATACACAGTAAAAACAAAAACCTCGAGGATATAAACGAACCTAATTATCCTTGGGTAAGCCTCCCAAAGTTTTCTTTTCAAGACAGGAACACAATAGGTGTTCGAATGGGTATCAGGCGATTGAGAGATTGGAGGAAGTTGAGAATCATGGTTATCTTTCCCCTTCTTAGATAGCTTATCTGGGGAAAGTCCTTCTGGTTCTTTTCTCTTGAGGTTAACATCAGTTGTTTGTGCATCGTTACCTTTTGTGAGGGTGTTTTGCTCAACCCAGGGGAGATTATTTTTATTGCGTCGGCTACCTTTCTTTGGAGCTGATAATGCTTCACCTAGACCCACTGAAAAATATGAAAATAGAGAGTTAGAAATGGGACTTCTTGTTGTGGATTCTTCAAAAATGGGACATGTCTCAAAAAGATAATTTCTTGATGGATTTGGGTAGCGCTCCGCTATGGTGGTAATTTAGGAAGAAGAAGGGTAAAGTAGTTTAATTTTTAGAAGAAAACTAAGTAGGGCTATTTTGGTAATTTTTGGGATGGTTAACGTTGGATTTTCCAGGATCAAAGTCGGAGAAGACAACTTTGGGTATAACTGCACAATTCATCCATAAGTTAGGGTTATTTTTACATTTTCATTGATAAATTATGGTTAGTTTCACACTTTCTAATTTTACAAAATTATATTAGCACTTTCACAAAAATAATAAGGTTAAAAAAACACTTTGCCCTTATATCAATTTTCCATCAATTGCATCTTGATCCTTGGTGGCCAGGTCTGAGACTTTGCTTCTAGAAAAATGTTAGGGCAGCATATAACTGTGGGAGAAATATGATTGCTAGTAATAGCATGTAATTTGAGTACTAATTGTTGCCTTTGGAAGCTCCAGTAATGGGGGGTGAGAGGAAACTGAGGGCGTTCAAGAGATGGATGAAATGGCAAGGTGTAGAGTGCAGCGATGCTCTAGACCTGGTGCTCCACTCCCACTCTCCGACAGCGTTTTCGGTGTCGGTTCGGGCTTTATCGGAGTTGCGGGAGGGCGAAGTTGTGGCGGCGATACCTAAGCAGAGCTGCCTGACGATGAAGAACTCAGGGGCGCGTCGCCTCATCGAGGGCGCCGCTCTCGACGGCTACTTAGGCCTGGCCGTGGCTATCATGTACGAGCGGAGCCTGGGCCCCCACTCCCCTTGGTTCGATTATCTCCAACTAATGCATTTCGCTGAGCCCATTCCGCTGCTGTGGTCCGACCAAGAGATCGATGCCCTTCTCCTCGGCACCGAGCTCCATAAGGTCGATTTATAATGATACCCTTCTCTCAACTTTTCTCGCTTTCTGCCGATTTTTTAGTTGTTTGTATGGATTTTCGGTAGGCAGATAATTAAAGAAGACAAAGGTCTCATCTATGAGGACTGGAAAGAGTGTATTGAGCCGTTGCTGGCTTCTGCTACGTTTGAGCTCGACGCTCAGTTTTTTGGCATTTCACATTACTTTGCTGCTAAAAGCCTGATTGCTTCACGCTCCTTTCAAATTGATGACTTCCACGGATTTGGGATGGTTCCCTTGGCAGACCTGTGAGTCTAGTAATTATTGTTTCGAATCTGATGATTAACTAGCACCTGTTTTTGTTGCTTCTTCCACTATGAGAGCTACCAAATTGGTTGTCTTTTTCTGCTTTAATGACTAAGAAGTTTAGGCTAACAATTGCCTTGCTTCGCAAATGGCTGTAAGCTTTTGGATAGTTTAGGTTGATGTGCCTTGTAGTTGTACATACTTTATTTTTGGTCTTTATCTTCATGTGAAATGAATTTCTTTGTTCTCTCCCCTCTGTATATGCCAATTTATAAGTCACTTTATGCATACAGTTTCAATCACAAGACTTGTGCCGAAGATGTGCACTTTACATCACCAGCGGTCCATGTTGAGTCAGATCAGAATGGCGAGAATGACCCAAGAGATGATGAGAGTGCAAGCCCTATGGATGATGAATTACAGTGCAGTACTGAGAGCGAGCGCTCAATGTCTGATGAAGACCTTGCAATCATGGAGATGATTATGGTGAAAGATGTCAAAGCAGGAAGTGAAGTTAGCAAATTTTCTTTTCTTTGGTTTACCTTAGTGATCCTTAAAAAAAACTTTTCCTGTACTCACAGAACTTTTTACATACTATCATTTATATATCTACATGGGTTCGTATGAATTTTCAAGTTGTGCTAATTGATATGTTTTTGCTGTGTATTCAAGTCTGCTTCATTTCTTAAAGTAGCAGCATCAAAATGGTACATTAAATTAATTTGTGTTGGATTATCAAATGATGAAGGAAAAATATATTGGAACTCTGTCTTTCATTTTGAAATGTCGTGATGATCCTCTCTCTTGTTGGATGTAGAACCTACTACGTAACTGATTAGACCGGCACTTTCTTTTGAGCAATACTATGAGTAGTTTTCTGTCACACGTCCTCTTCTCTAGCTTCAGTAGCTCGCACCCAATAAAAGTACATTCTTTTTCATCATTTCTCGGAATATACATATACATATATATATATATATATGTGTGTGTATATATATCGTTACATGTTTTTGTCCAAATTGTGCAGTGTTAGCTGTGTTTAGGCATCAATTTATGTCATAAATACTTTTCCAAAATGCTTTGCAGTGTGGATGTCTTGGATTATTGCATACTTATTTATATTAAGTTGAAAGTGTCATGATATGTATTTCATACGTATCTCATTATTCGTATACTTCAATATCTTGTCTGCAGAGTCATGTCTTTCTTATTATGTACTTTTCTTATCACTTTTCATCAGGTATTCAACACATATGGGTCTCTGGGGAACGCTGCATTACTGCATAGATATGGATTTGCAGAGGCCGACAATCCCTTTGACATACTCAATATTGATCTTGAACTAGTAGAGAAATGGAGTTGCTCTCTATGCTCTCCTCGCCAGAGCCGGAGGCGTTTGTCAATGTGGAGGAGATTAAATTGCTCTGGATGTGTCAGTTTAGATATTGAATATTTTGAAATTTCCTTTGATGGGGAACCAGAAGTTGAGTTATTAGTGTTGCTTTACGTGATGCTGCTGCAGGAAGAAGATTACAATGAGCTTGACCTCACAATCTCCTCCACCGATGGTCCTCATAAATTTGCAAAACTTGCTTTGCCAGGGAAACTAATTGTGGAATTTCGCGAAAACACAGAGTTGAATAAGAATTTCTTACTTACAAAAGGTGTTTGTTCTGGTTTGTTGTCCATTGCTGACATGAGGGAAAGTTTATATGGTCCAAGCTGTCTAGAAGACGACATTGAAGCCTTGAACAACTGTTGTAACATAAAAGAACCTAAGCTTTATCATTCTTTGGTTCTTCGTATCAGCGAGAGAAGGATCCTTGAGAAGTTCAGGGTATATGCAATTTCTGAACTGAAAAAGAACGAGATAGGAAAAACCTTGCATTAGTAATGTGATCCCATAACTAATCTTAGGTCTTTTCTTGTAGCTCTTTCTCACTTCATTCTTCCGTGAACTGTTGGCCCCATGCAAGTGCAAAATGAAGAAAAAGGTGAGACAAACGAAGAATGTTATTTGCTGGCCACTGCTGTTGTTTCAACATACAGATGCTTGGGAAACCTTTCTATTTTTTCCTTGTTGAAGAGGGGCAATTTTTTTTTTGATGCAAAAGATTTATATTCTCCATTTCGCTGTTGTGGAACCACTGTATTCTCTTTTGGGATTTTTTTAAAAATATAAACTACTCCCTCCGCCATCCCACTTTGAATTTCTTAATTGTTTTTTGGAAGTCGAACTTCGTAATATTTGACTCTAAATATAAATTAATATTATATACGTAATAAAAATATCACGTCAGATATCATTAGATTTATCTTAACATCAATTTCTAAGTATTAATTTTTTATGCGATATTATTATAGATAATTAGAGATATTTATTATCAAATATGCTTATTAAAAATCGTTGAAAGGTATATACTCCGTCCGTCCCACTGTTTGTGTTTTATTTCCTCTTTTTTCATTATTCAATGATGATTTTGTAATTTTGATATTTTAAATTATGTATAATATCAACTTATAAAAAATAAATATTGTTAAAATATTTGTTACGATGAAAGTAATCATATATCATACAATAATTTTCACATTGAGTTAACAATTAAAATGAATCTGAGTTTAGGTTGAAAGTGCCAATATAACCATCTAATCTCAAAAGGTGTCAAAATAACCTTTAACTCTATGACTTTTTAGTCCATGTTTATTTGGCCAGATCCCGGTGAAAAGACAATTTTACCCATAACTTAAAAAATGAAAACATTCCCCTCTTTCTTTCTTCCCCAGCCAGCTCCCCCTTTTTCTTTCTTTCCCAGCGGCGGAGGGAAATTCTGATGGGTTTAGGGTGGTCGGAACAGAGCACGACGGGAGTGGTGATAGGCGACCATGCGGTGGTGGCGAGCGACGGAGAAAGATCTGGAGACGGCGAGGCTTCTTCTTATTATTATCTGCAGATGCACCACCGTTTCCTCCTTCAATCCTTTCTGACATTCTGCCTCCGAAAATCGACTGTTGCTAAATCCCTAGTTCTCAGCTGGAGGATAACTTCAAGCGGTACCATTTAAAGTACAATCTGACCGGCCAAGCCACCACCAATCCACGGCGGCGACACCACCAAAGGCCCCCAGCTCCGTTCTTGCGACAGCACCACCGCCTAAGCTCGTCCTCGCCGAGCAAGCAATCCACCTCTGGTCCACCTCCGCCGCGACCGGTGGAAAGAAGAGGAAGAAATCAGATGATGGCAAGGAAACGCTGTCCGCTAAGGACTCCAGCGTGAATGATGGCGGAAAAAGGGCCAAGAAGGATTCAGGAATTGATAAGGTAGTTACCGCGAAGAAGAAGGAGAAGAAAAAGAGGGGAGAGCCGAGGAAGAAGACGAGTAAACCCAGCTATGTGCTCCAGCATTGTAGAATCTGAATATTAATGATGTGCTGGGTTTCTAAATCATGAAATTTGAAGATTGGAATATGACTAAATTGATTGGCACTGGGTTGCAGTACTCCCTCCGTCCCACCCAAATTTCACAAAATCTTTTTGACGATTATTAAGAAACTTGTCTAATCATTAATATGTTTAACTATGTATAATAACGGTAAACAAAAAATTACTTTTGAGAAACTACTTGTTATGATGAATCCAACAATATCATACGATAATATTATTATTTATATGTCTATTCAAATATGCGGTCAAAGTTGGACAGTGAATAGTGATATAAAGTGAAGTGTGCAGTTTGAGTTGGGACAGAGAGAGTACTCAAAATGAACTTTTCTCGCGATTTTCTTTTTATTTAAAAAAGATACAGCTTGAAGGTTTCCAGCGATAGGCGACAGTGTTGGTTTTGAAGAAGAAATATAAGTTTGTCATAAGGATATTTTTTATGCCTGAATTTATCTTATCAATGTCGGAATTAGAGAGTTTGGCTATATCGGCACAAAATTTTCAAAAGTTATGGTTAGATTGACACATACAATACTTAGTTAGGGTTAAATTGATACTTTCTGACATTGCATAGTTATATTGGTACTTCCGGCTTAAAGTTAGAGTTATAAATGTATTTATCCCTTTCATATTTATATATTTATAATTTTTTACAAGTCAAAGAACATCAACTTTATTAATGAATATAGAAGTGAGACACATATATAGGGACAGAGGGAGTAAACAATTGAGAGCATCCACAACGACAATTCTTTAAGCCACTTTTCTTAATAAAGAGCACTCCTTATTTTAAGGACCATTGTAGAGTTTTAAAAATAACTCTTTAATAAGAAGTTGCTCATTAATTAAGGAGTTAGAGCATCCACAATGGTAGTGAAGTTAAGAAGAACTTCTTAAATGCCATATCATGAATTTTGATTAAAAAAAATTAGATAAAAAAACTATCAACAATGGTAGTGGAACTAAAAAAAATCATGTTAAATGACATTCATTGATTGGTTGGTATTTGCACAAAGAAAGTGGTAGCAACTCCTTAACTAAAGAGCGACTCCTTATTAAGGAGTGATCCTTAAAAATCCACAATGGTACTCCTTAAATAATGAGTGCTCCTTATTAAGAAAAGTGTGTTTAAGAAGCTACCATTGTGGATGCTCTTAGTACCTCTTTATTTGTAAAAAGACCAACCAATCAATAATGGGCTCTTGTCATAACTTGTTTTGTATAAAAAAATATTTGATAATAATCAAAGTTTAATTTTTATTATATATATTTTTCATAAATGAGATTTTTTAAAAAACATTTTTGAATTTCATTTATGTATGTAATATTATTTTAAATCACATAATCTATTATATTGGAATATAGGACATCAAAGTCGAACTATCCAAGTCAAGAAAGAGTTAATTCAAGAAATTCAAACTTCAATCCATCGGCGCTCGGACATTCTGGAATGGGACATCATCATCAATTTTGAGTGGATATCGTTGAATATATTTCCAAACGTTTTGAAAATAAGGATCAAATGTAATTTTAAAAAAATAATTATGATTATGATTAATATTTGATAATTTTAAACATATAAATTTTATATAAAATGCTACTATGGATGAAAGAATAAACATGTTTGTGTTATATTTATATAGTCACTACAATATAAGTCTTAATTTGCATGATATTAATGTTTTATAAAATATAAATAAAAGTTTAAATATTTTTTATTAGAGATGGTGATGTGACACTAAATAAGTGATTATCAAATATCATTACATTGCTGGTAGTTGGTTCTTACATAAATTTTATCAAAATTGATGATGTGACATTTAAGAAGTGCTCTTTAACTACATTACCATTGTGTATGCTCTTAGAGTGGGACGGAGGGAGTAGTTAATTTTTAATATTTACTTTTCAATTATTTTATTTTAAACATATTTTTAGATGCACAAATTATTGTGTTAGACGAGATCATTTTATAACGACAAAAGTGCTAAAATAACCCTAATGAAAATGTCAAAATGACACCGTAAAATTAGAAATGCCAAACTAGAGAGGTCAATTAATCCCAATAACCACTGGGACCCATTAAATATAAGGTAATGGGATGGGAAATTCCCATTATTTTCTAGTTTGATATTATGATCAAATGAGTTTTATAGCATTGAGTTACAAGGAGAAATGAGATTGGGATCCCAATCTTCCCATATACTCATTTAAAATTGGGTAA
>JAULKM010000012.1:7768660-7787516 GCA_032355605.1 Rubia tinctorum | reverse complement strand
CCATTAATATCCGTAATTAAAGTTATTGATGGTCAAACATGGTCTGAGAAAGTTGACCAAAAAATAGGCCAATAATCATGGGACGGAGGTAGTAATACATAGGTAATCGTGAAACATTTTTTTACTAGTACATACTCCATCCGTCCCAATTTAAAGTTTTGAATTGCTTTTAGCACAAATTTTAAGACAAGTTTATGTGACATTTTTTTAATAAGTGATAAAAGTGAGCCTACATAAATCAAATGAAAGGAACAGTTATGACCACATATATATGACTAAATATAGAAAGTTTAGAATTAGAAAGTGTATAGTGGGACGTTCCAAAAATGAAAGTAGGAAGTTTATTGTGAAACGAGAGGAAGTGTGTAATATTATTGTAGGATATGAGCTCTAGACAATGTAACTATCAGGAAGCAAAAAAAAAAAAAAAAGCGCCAACACAATAGGAAGACGGACAACCGCACACAGCAGGGAACCAGCAAATCACTAAAGGCAGGGAAGAAAATCAGGTGAAGACAGAGCAAAAACACAAAACATGCTCCTATAACAAAAAAAAAGGGATATCAAAGCAACAAACTCTTGAAAGGAGGAGGAATGCAAACAAGAGGAAGCGGAAGGGCAACTAAGAAACTTGAAATGGAAAAATGTCACAGATGAAGTGTATCGAATCTGGGATCCTGATGACATGTAAAAACACCCCTACAAAGGCGATGCTGAACCGATTATTAAGAACACACCAGCCCCAAATCATGTGTTTGTTTGAAACAAAAACAACTCCAGAGACAATGGAAACATTGTAGTGCTTGTTAAATGTGTAGGGCCATTTCTTATCTGGACTGACTAGTCCTTCAAATGTGCCAAAAGTGCCGGATGAATAGGATGGGAGGGGGCGATGTGTGTTCATATAGAAGTGTCAATGTTTGATAGAAGTGTAGTGTGAATTTGATTGATGCCATAAACCAAAGTGCAGCATGTATAAACCACGCAAAACGTATAAACCCCACACAAAAGCATCCCCAAAAGCTGCAATGTAGTACAATAAAAAGTGCCAATAATAGACTAATAGTACTCATGATCACCATCGGAACAGTATCCATCAGAATTCAGGTGCAAGGCACCGCAGTGGCCGTCGACATTGTCATCCAGGTTCCAGTTTGAAGCCCCCAGACTTTTGCCCAGCATGAAAGAAACAAAAGCATCAATACAGGCGTACTTCACCTGTTCATCACTCAGCCAAAGCGCATCCCAATTGCTCCGCCCTACATCCGGATCCTTCTTCACCCCCACCATCCCAAGCTCCAACTCAGCCAACCGCTCCATGGATATCCTCTATTCACGTTCATTGCATTATTAATCACAAAATAATCAATTACTATTTTCGATAAAAACAGCATCATTACCTTGCCGTAGCCTCTCCTCGCGCTGCCCAAGTCAACCGCATCCACCAGATTCTCAATCGACAGTTCGTGCTCTGAGCAGCGCCGCAGCAGGCGGTTATCCCGGCAGTTACGAACACCCACAAACGTGATGTCCGGATTGGATAAAAAACGCCGCAGCGCGAGTGGGACTCGGGGTGCCTGTGAGAGTTGGATGATGAGGCAGCTACGGCCCACACACAGCTGGAGAGTAGCAGGCGGATTCTGGCGCCCGGCTCTGGGCGGCGGCGTCCATTGGACTCCCACGCCGACTAGAAGTTCGCCCCTCCAGAGGCGGTGGCTGTGGCAACGGCGAACTCGGTACAGCCACCGGCGAACGACGAACGGAGAGGATGTGACGATGGTGCAGATCCGGTGATCGTCGCACACGACGGTGATGGAGGAGTGGTTACTGTAACGTATTTGGGAATAGTGCCAGAGCGCGGGATGGTTAATCATACTCCGTCTCAGTTCCTCTCTTGCAACTTGTTTGTTTGCCATGGCTGAAGAGAGACACAGAGAATCGGCGGAAATCTCCGTTTAGAGTAACTGCAAACGTCAATTTCAGTTCCAGAGCCTAGTACTACTCAATATAGGGGTAGTGCTTCGAATTGCAGTTTTCGTGAGGCCAAAGAAAGGATCTCAGCCATTCATTTCAATTAGCCTGCACACGTGAGACGGACGTTCATTTGGATGATTGTCACGAATAATGTGTAACTGCTGTTTCTTGTTCCTTGTGTGCGTCTTCAGTGCTCCGAAATGTAACAACGGTTTACAGAAGTTACTATTTGCGGTTATTATTTTACTTTTCAAAATAATAATAATAATTACATCCTTGATAATAATTAAAGTCAAAATTCATATACTCCCGGTCATTTGTTGTGACACTATAATTTTAGATGTTTGAATTTTCATTATAAAAAAGAAGTTAATGAAATTCAATGTAGAAAATTAGAAGTAAAGCGATTGAATGAAACTAAACGAATTTTACTAAAAATAAAAATTTTCCATTCAAAAAATATCACATAATACAAGTGTATTACTAATAGATAAACGGAGGGAGTATTGGTTCGTTAGAGTTTTTGAAAATTTTGTATCCAGATTTTTTTAAAAAAAAACCTCCTCCCTTCATTCATCTATATGTGTCTTACTTCACTATACATCAATAAAGTTAATGTTTATAGATACATAAATGTAAAAATTATCATGTGAGATATTGTAACATTCATCGTAACGCATATTTTTATAATATTTATTTTTTATAATTTATTACTATACATAATTTATTATGATAAAGTTATAAAATCTGTTGGAATAGTGTCTTTCAGTCTATGTGCATTTTCCATAATATAGTTAGAGGATTAATTACGGAGATAACTAATTCAGTTATTTTGAGTGATCGAAATGTTTAGATGGAAACCGCTTTCGATCAGTTAGCATCAATTATATTGGGTTGCAGCTTATTATGACTGAATCTATAGGATGAAATCGGATAAAATAAATAACTATTGGGCTAGGAGCCCAAATAGTAATTATATGAGAGATGAGTTTAGAACTCATTAAGTCCAATTGGGCTGGCCCAAATTGATTTAAGGTTAGGGTTTACTGTCATGTTTGTCCTGTATAAATAGATGACAGCTCAAGAATAAACATTACGATTGACATTCAGAACCTGATTGTTCCTGACGGCAGAAACAGAATAACCCTACCATTCTCATATAACCAACCTCACCGTAAAAGAGAAGAAGAAAGACGAACGTGGTCGTCTTTGCTTGCAGATCTGTTCTAAGCTGACAACGGCGTTGGCAGTCTGATAGTGTCGTGTGGATACGTATAGAGGGATCGCATCTGAGATTCTCTTCTCCATGATTGAACGTTTCTCCGCACGCTACAAAGGTAAGCTAAACCCTTAGATAGATTCAGATTAAATACATGCATGAGATCTTGAATATGGTTATTGATATTCTGCTAAATTAGATTTAATCAATTCCCAACAAAAACTTGGGAGGAGTGGTTGATGAATGATACTGATTAGACAAGATGAAGGGTTGTGTTCCCAAATTTCACTTTTCAATATTTGACCAAGTGATGGACTCATTAGAAAAAATGTTCTATCCATCGTAGGCCCACATTAATATCTACAATAATATATGGTGTGTAATATTGTTGAGTTCGTATTACTATGTTGTTTATAAAAATGAACTATTTAATTTTCGATACTATCCCAAGTATCATATAATGAAAACTGTTTGCTTTGTACTGTCAACCGGGGATGTCGAACTCATTTTTACTGATTTGTGCACAAGTTGTTCAGGTGAGTAAAAACACACAATATAAATTGTTGCTTCTATTATTTATTTACTAAATATAGGGAATCATAACGTGTTAAAATATACGATTTAAAAAAATATATATTTTGAAGCATTCATTTCTCATTAAAAATATCGACATATATATATTGACATAACTTAAGAAAATTGCACAATACACGACGGTACTCCGCTGGTACATAGCGGAACATATTTTTGGTCGAATATGTTTCGGGAAGACCGTTCAAAATATTTTGTGGGGTAACGTTCGGTCAAACAACAGTCAACGTCCGGTCAATCTGTAGTCAACGGTTGGTCATACATTAGTCAATGGCAGGTCAAACTCAAACACTACTAAACGTACGACACAAGTAATTGGGTTGACTATCTTCGTACTACACAAGTAATAGTTGGTCAAACACTAGTTAACGTACTGCACAAGTCATCCGGTTGACTACATTCTACTACACAAGTAACGGTCGGTCACACACTGGACAATGTACTACACAAGTCTTCCGATTGACTACCTTCGTACTACACAAGTGTTCCATTTGACTAGCTTTGTTACAAGTATTCCGATTGACTAGATTCGTACTACACAAGTAATGGTCGGTCAAACACTAGTAAGCGTACTACACAAGTATTCTGGTTGACTACTTTCGTACGATGTATATTGATGGTCGGTCAAACACTTGCAACGTACATAAGCACCTGCACTAGTGTCAGACATATATGCTAAATCAAAGAGTCGAGCAAACGTTGGAAAATAATTGGACAAGCATTCTATGTGAACCGGTCGAGTGACGGTAGACGTACTATACAAGTAACGGTCAGTCAAACACTAGTCTACCTATATATTGACCTAAACTAAATAACTAAGTGCTGGACCTTAGTCGACCCTCAGCTAGTTAGGCATTCTATGTGCACCGTTGGACTGAAGGTGGATGTACTGTACAACTGACGGTTGATCAGACACAACTCCACAAAAATATGTGTTATTTGATTTGTAGTAATTCATGGTCAACTCTCAATTTTCCGGCATTATTCCGCCTCTGTGTATACTGTTGTACATATGTATATATACATACATTCATGTATATATATATATGTAAATATACATACATATGTGTTTGTATATATATATATATGAATACATATATACATATATGTACACATATATATATAATAGTCACTAAGAAAAATCCAAAGAAATCACATGATCGATGGTTATAATATTTCATGAAGAGGGAAATTTGAATTTTTCCGAATGTTTACATGAATTTGTTACATATTCATATTAATATGAATAGAGCAAGTATATATTGTCATGTATATTTACAATGAAGATGAACATATATACTGTACCTACACATTATTTTTGGTCATAGAAACAAATTTCCCTCCCAATATTAGTCTATGGGCGGGAAGACCTCCCAATTTCCCTCTCAATTTTTTCTCCATCTTCTCCAACAACGTTTTCTCCATTTTCACTCCTTCTCCTCCCACTTTTCCCAAATCTCACTCCTCCCAATTTCCCTCCTTCTCCTCCCACTTTTCTCAAATCCCACTCCTCCCAAATTCCCTCCTCCTTCATAGCAGTATCCAAGAACATGTTGGGTCATGTAGCCAAAATTTCTCCATGAAAATTAAACCCATGTCTTCGAAAAATGTACTCCCTAAATTTCACTCCATCCCATGTTTCCCATCCTTCTAGCATTATCAGAATTTTCTCCCCCACCCTCCCACATAGAAGATCTCACTTGTTGTGTAAAGTTTCTCTCTTCCTAGCCTCCTTCCCATTCCGTATAGTTTCTTCCACTAACATTTGCCTTCATTTTGCCAAGCACAAAAAAGGGTTAGTTGTGTAATTATTGTGCGGATGCCAATTGCATTCTTACTATAGTAGGGAGAACAGAATTTGCTGCTTTGCTTGCCCTCTACATTTTCATAAATTTGTATGGTACCGTAATCTATCACTTTCAATTTTGTCTGTACCTTTAATGTTGTTATGTTCACTCCATTTTTTTCGTAGTTTCATTCTGACAATAATTTGTTCAGTGAATTGCATTTACTTGTTATGGATGAGGCTATTAGAGTATGCTGGACTACTTGACTTTGTAAACAGGTCGCGTGAATTGGGCATAATTATGTTTAAAAAAACTGTAGGCATTCGGTAGGAGAATTCATTTCCTAGAATACAATATTTGAATTTGTATGTTGTTTGGTTTAGCTAGAGGAGATAACTTTAATTTTACTTGATTCAGCTACGATTTCATGTGGAGGAGGGATTTAGTTCTTATGTGTGTGCCTTGTTAGATTCTGTTGATTGTCAACACTCCGTCCATATTTTGCCACTTTTCTATTCTGCTCCAATGTGTTGCCTTCATCCAATCATATAAATGTGTTTTTAGATTAACTTCATTAGCGGGAATTTTTTACATTTTCACCTATGATTCCTTCCCTTCTTTTACTCATACAAGGGCCCAATTGAATTGAATGGCGAAGGCAAAGAAGATATTGGTTCTCAAGAATATAGATCATACTAATGATGTTGAGGAGAAATATGCGACCCCAATTGAAGAATATGAAAATTAAGATGTCAGACAGTAAGGACATTGTGGATGATGCATCTACCTCGGAAAAAAATTGGAGGATGAACATGGAGTGAATTCAACAGAGGACAAGGGGGTGAATTTGGACAAATTCGAGATAAATGGGTATTGAAAGAGTAGAGGTACAACCACATGTAAGTAAGACTTACTAGAAAAGCAAAATAAACCCCTACAAATATTCTTCGACATGGACTTTGAACCCATGGTTATGCACAGCCGATGGTCCGAATATTGTGGCTATACTTTCTAATGACAAATCCTCTTTGGGACATGGAATAATAGGAAAGCAGTCCCAGAACACGTAAATAAAAATGCTTGGGAATACATTCTTGTAAGTATGTTACATTCCCTTATTATCGTTTCGTGTTGTCCAAAAAATCTTGTGGTTAACGACATATAAAATTTGACTTTCCATAGATGAGCTGGGATATACAGACCAAAATGAGCTTCGATGAAATGAATGAGTTTCGGAAGAAATGGATGACTTATGCGAGTGAAAAGTGGAGGAATTGGAAGGCGAAGGTGGCTCGAAAGTTCATCAACAACGGAAAACCGAGTATCCATCCATGGACAGTGTATCGATGGATGGATAGAAAAGAGTGTGAGCTATTAGTCATACGTAGAATGACCCCCGAATTCAAGGTCAATACATAGGTCCCCATATATTATGTTATTCAATCGATAAATATATTTTACTAATCATTGACCATATAGGCTAAAAGTGATGCAGCAAAGGTAAACGCCGCAAGTAAGGACTACCTCCCTTATACGGGTAGTGGAGGGAATCACAAGATTGCAATTGAATTGGAGAGGAGGAAAAGGATGGATAAAATTGATGAGCTTATGAGTAAAGGTAGAAGTGTAGAAGAAGTAGACGCAAAAGTTGAGAGCATGAATTTTAGACCTGACCAATCTGAGGTGTTCCTGGAAGCAAATTGGGATAAGAAATTCTATACCTACACCAACGATTCTGTTAAAAGAGCAGCTCCAACTATTGTGAGGAAATTTAAGAAATAAGATATTCCCTAATTATATTCTTATATCAAATGCATACTAATGACTCGCATTTTTTTTATTAGAAAAATAAATTGGAAAAGAAACAGAAGGGAGAGTTGGTAATAGTAGGAAAAGAAAATATCCTCATTCAAGCAACAGGCAAAAAGGATCACGGGTGTCATTGGTGATGTTTCCTTACAATGGAGAAGATGAAGGATACCCTTCCACATATTTATGTTAGCCATTATGCATCTAGTCATCGTGGGAGCACAAACACAATAAGATTTGAAGAAACATCAAATGAGAAACATGTGTTAACGGAGGTGGTAGACCTCAATGAAAGGTTGGTTGCCTTATTTGAGGCGCAAACACAGTGGCTGACAGGACAATTGGGTAAACATATTCCCCCACACTTAGATGCCCACAATTTTCTTGCTAAATCGTCTGACCCAACAAATAAAGACAACCAGGTATTCATTCCTTCGGCATCCAGATCAAGTGACCCAGAGAAGGACCTTCATGATAACAAGGTATTCTATAAAATGACCCTCATCACATATTATGTTACGAAGAATGAGATAATAAGAATTTAGCATCATAACATGTTTCTTATTGATGAACATATGTCACAACACACCCGTTCGTTTATCGCAAGTATGTGATGGTAATAAATACTAGGCTAATGCTGGTGTTCTTATCATTGTTGTTTGGTTATTTCGAAAATGAAAGCTCCTCCATTAGTTGTTCATATAGTAACGTGATTTAGGATGCTCATTTACAATGTTCATGATTGATTTCCTATGGGAGTTGATTTTGGATTCCAAATTCATTTCAATGTCGTTGGTTGTGTGCATATGTTTGGATGTTCTTAGTTGGGTGCATTTATTTAGCTGTTGTTAGTTGTGGCCATATATATGTTGTTAGTTCTGCTAATTTTTTTCTAAAGTAATAGAGCGGCTGCGCGTAGCTGCGGTCAGAGACCACTTTAAGTTTAGGTCCTCCCAGATAGACGTTACCGAGCACCTGCGCGCAGCTGCTCTCAGGGAAAACAGTTTTGGTTCAGGTTTTGTTTACTTTCATTGTAATTATCACATTGATGTTTATGACTGTATTTGGCTACGGAAATGAGTTGATGTTCAATACTCGTATCAATTTTTACTCTTATGAACCAGGGATAGTGTTCAAATTGATTGCTTTGTTAAAATTATTTTCTTCTCATTTATTTTGCAATTACTTCTACTTACATTTTTTACTCAAATTCTGCGGTTTTTGTGCTCATAAAGGAAAAAAGTTGTACCTATATGTTTTGAACCAAGTGAACAAAGGGACTCCGCTGCATCTGATATCTTGCTTCCTAAGGATAATGAAACGGACTTGCCTATCAGGTGGGAACGAGTTAAGCTTTGTGGACCTGTGATCATCCTGAAGGAACCTTTGCTTATTGAACATGAACAATTTTAGTTTATTTCTAAGGCCATTAGATATAAGATTCTATGGCTCGGAAAGTTGATCTGTGACATTAACCAAGAAGATGATCATTGGGTATGATAATTGTATGCTTATGATCATAGCGTAGGTATCTTTTCAAAAAATTAACCTAACATAATTTATCATTCATCTGATCACCTAGGAGAACGTGAAACTCACAACATGTTGGTCGTTGAAGATGGAAGCCGTGAAATAAAAGCTTACACCAAAAACTACTGAGGAGATAGAAGGTTAGACAAATACTTGCATTTACCATACTCGCATTAGCAAATACTGACAACCACACTCTCTCCCTACAGGAGGTGGTTGGTCATGAGAAAACTCCTAACGAATAGTTCACAACCCATACTCAATCGGGGAAAGGGGAGGTCAAACATTTTCCCTTCCCCAACACACACACACACTTCCATTTATGAAGGTGACTATTGTTTTCAATACTTAACTAACAATTTACCCATCAGTGTTTAGCAAAAAAAATTTATTGCAACGATGGAGATCAGTGAATCAACTGCACCTAACTTGGTTTATGACCATCAACTTTATGTAAGGAATCATTTAACCATTTGTAAATCCCACCCCGACTGCTGAATTATATTCCCATGAAGCTCAACTAAGTTTATCATTTTATCAAATAGAATTACAATAGCATGTATCTTGCAGGGGGCACAGAAGACCATGAATGCAATGTTGTTGTTCAACAGATCTGTGAATTTATAATTTCAGCCACCTAAGTATTTGGACCTAACAAAATCTTCCGCATCCCTTTCAGTGAGGTTGTGTATGGATCCAATGACTTCTCACGACCAGTATTATTGACAAACTGAAGTTGTTTATGAGCAGCCTCAAAAATAGACACTAAATGGAGTGGATTAGTAGATCCCAACTTGATCTATGGGTATCGTAAGAAAGCTTGCTCACATTATTATACATGCTGCATAAAATTTGTTCATTTTTAATATATTATTTTCACAAACACCTATGTGATGGGATGGTTGATCGATGTCACATCCAGTTTGTTCCATATGGTTCAAATTCTCTGGCTCAAAATTCTCATCAAAGGCTTCAATTGACTGCGAAAGAGATTTCAACTATCATGCACCGCACTCGAGAAAGGATGTAAGTCTTCCCGTACAATTGAGAGTAATTTCTATGCATCTACAAGATTAACTAAATCGAGAAATTAATAGTTTCTGAGTTGTTTACCCTCTGCAAGCAGATGCACCCAGTTGTGCCCGTATCTTTGGTTTTTTTTGCAAAGTTATGCATTAATAATTACATTAGGTATTTTCTTGTTTGCTTTTGTAGCAGCCATTGGTTTTTGATGGTCTTTGTGCCGAAACATGAACGAGTATATTGCATCGACTCGATGAGTGGGGGTATTGGAAAACGTAACAAGCTATGCTTTCAATTGATTCGTTCGTACGTTGATCAATTTCTTCTCAACTTCGGCAAAATTATACCTGATTAAACTATTAGGATCCATAGATATGTTTTCGTATTCATAAATTGATAAAAAAAATTGTCCATTACTTCTAGGATTGCAACAAAATATCAATTGTACGTCAATTCAGATCAAAGTAAAACATACCCTCCAAACTATACATGGAATGTGATAAACATCTATGTATGTATTATCTCGTAAAATTGTAATTCCTATTTCAATTTGATGTTCGTAACCATTTCAGCAAATCCTTTTTCGTATCAGCACAAGATTCAGCGTAGTACTTGGAAATGTGGATACCATTGCATGTATTATATGGAAAATATAGTTAAAGAAGTACAAGGGATTGACATAATTTCGGTATGTTTTCTTATGTTGTTTTTTCTAATGTGTGTCTGTCACATGTGGAATATAACAATCTATTTAATACATGTTTCAGCAATTTCCAGAAGTTCGCACACCTTTGGGTAAAGAGAAACAACGCAACATTGCTCTTAGTTGGATTCGTATTTTTGCTAAAAATACTTTGCCTCATTGCATGTGAAACAGGGAATAGAATCCATTATTGGATATGTTCATGTTTATATATATTCCATCACTTAGTATCTCTTTATGAAAGGTAAATGTCTCCAACATTCGATACACATCATCTCCATGAAACAATATGTTCTTGTATCTTATGTAGGGTCAACACAATTTTGCCAACCATTGACCACGTTCCTGTACTCCTTCACCTACTAAATTACATTTGATCATATTCAATGGCCTTTTGCTACGACATTGTTGTTTATGTCCGATGAATTATAATTGTTGGGAATTTGTGTAGAGTATAATCGGTGCACCGGTTTAATACACTGCACTAAAAACCGAGAATTTGTGGAAATTTTTATTGTTGCTAGATGTGGCCATATAAACGTTCTTAGACTGTTCTACTGTTTGTTGTGAAGTATTAGAGCCGTAGCAAGTTACTGCGGTCAGTGCCCAATTCAAGTGTTGTGTTTCCCAAATCAAACTAATAGAGCAGTTGCGAGCAGATTCGGTCAGAGCCCAATTCTATTGTTTTTTAATCCCAAATTGAAGTTATAGAGTAGTTGTGGTCAGCGCCCAATTCCAATTCTATTTTTGCTAAATGGAGCAACTGCGTATAGCTGCTGTCAGCGCATAATTGCAATTCCAAATAAAAAACCGGTGACAATTTTAACACCATTTTTTTCTAAAAACCGTTGCAAATAGAAAATGACGCCATACAAAATCGATGCAAATTTAACTCCGGTTTTTTAGACCGGTCCTAATATATGAAAATCGGTGCCAATATTGCAATGGTTTTACAAAACCGGTGCTAACTAACAAAACCAGTGCTAAATTTAGCACCAGTTTTTCGGACCGGTGCTAACATGAAAATCGGTGCCATTTTAGCACCAGTTTTATAAAACTAGTTCTAACAAAAAAAATAGGTGCTAAATCTAGCACCAGTGTTTCAAAAGCAGGTGAAAACGTTTCACCGGCTACTTTGGTACCGGTTTTTCGAACCCCCAAAAACTGGTGATAGACTTCCTAAAAATATGTGCTATAGGGTCAGTCCTGTGATAGTGTGATGGAAACATGCCTAAATAGCTTTCCCCTTAAATAGGACACTTTTTTTGGACCCTCCCTACTTCATGAGGTTGGGAAAAATGAACTTAATGATAAGGAATTGTATCATTTTCACCAAGAATGCTTTCAAGTATTTCGTACCTTCAGCTATGCATAAAGATCATAACCTTCTTAAGTTTCATCAACGTGTGTATAGAGATGTCGTGCCTGAGGAAAAGAGGCGAACTCATATAATTTGTGTTGAAATTCCAAAAAAAATCAATTTATGTTGTTTTGATGATTTTAGAATATGGAATAGAATATGAAAATATACAGCTAATCTAATAATATCAGATAATACAATAACTATATTAATCTATTAAAATACAAATATAATATTGTCTGAATATATATTATTGAAATCTGTAATTTAAATTTGGTTATATTAATAATTTAAATTTAAGTTATATATATATTACTTAAAGGACTAAAGAGCATTTTATTTCATGCGCACGTGTATACACATGGATGAAACAGTTTTTTTTAGAGTCTTCATCTCTATAGTTATATGCATATAGTTCCCTATCATTTCAATATAGGACAAACTTCTCCTCATTCAAAAGATAAAGAACTTCAAAACCTAACATTGGACAATCAATGTACATGAATCTCAAACGCAATACTCTTTCATCACTCGCGTGTCAAGGTCAAGCCCCGACCTAAACCACAAAGCAAGAAACCCTTCAAAAAATGTAATTCCAAATACTAATTGTCCTTCAAAATCACTAGGAATGGGCACTTCCTTGAATTCCTTTCTCGCCCACTGAAAAGCGACTAACTTGTGATCTCCAGCCTCTAGACGGTAAGCCTTCCAGTATATACACCAGTCAAGACACACACTTGTATAAGATATTCATGGACACACACATGCTAAACTATGTGCACTTAAGAATGAAAATACAATTGATGAGGACTAAAACTTTGGCAAAAGAATGAATTGAAAAGAATACAATCCAAATGAAGGAATTGTGAGAGATTTAATTTATGTGATAAAAAATTATTTTTATGGGTAAAGAGTTCCCTTTTTTAATACATTTTTTTGAAATTTGGAGATGGACAAAGAAAAAAAACTTGAAATTGCTGCAGTTCCGGTAGAAAATCTCCCCCCAGTCATAATGGAAATATATCATGCAGTAGTCTAGTCGAACATGAGGAGAATGCTTCTCGAGCCGCATCTCTACTGAGATTGGTGTTTTATTCTTTGTTTCAAGATGTTCATTTCCAAAAATAGTGGGTATGGCTAAATTAGATGTGAACCGTTAGTTGATGGGTCGTGTTACCCACATTTAATGCAGTCTTCAGACTTATTAGATCACTTGGCCATGTTGCACACATATAGTGCAGGTGTCGTGATTCAAGACTATTCTTGTTCTGCACAAGCTGAATATTTTTTACAAATCTGTGAGTCATTGACCTCTCATGATATTATTGATATGTTACTCATTGCTGATGTTTTTATTATGCGTGGCTCTGAAAGATATAGCGCAATGATGTTGTTAAACTGTTTATCTTCAGCTCTTTTAATGGTATTATTTATCTTTATTTTGTATTTATTTATCCAGCAAATCTTGTTCTTTCAATAGCTATGTATATTGCACCACTTCATTGGTCGTATATCATATGTATATGTATGCAGAAGAAGAAATCATCAAGAGACGGGGTCTCAATGTTTCCGTAGTTGGTATCACGTCCTCTCTCTATCCCAACCCAAATTTCCCACCTACTTTTTGGGGTTATTCTCTATAAAAAAATTGATTGTATACTCAAATAGAGATTTGAGAAATAATATTATTGTATGTTATATAATTGAATTTATCGTAACAATTAGTTTCAACTTTTTATTAGCCGTTATTATACTTAGCTAAGATATATTAACGGTTAAATTTTTTTTTGAATATTGTGCAATGATTAAAGGGATAATTGGACTGAGACAGATGGATTACTGGGTTGTATTCATTGTTTGGTTCGTTAATCTTCTTTCTTCATGGTTTGCTTGGTTAACTCTTTGGATATGGTTCAGAGAATAGGAGCTAGTGATCTATTTGCATTATTATTAACAATGGCACTAGTGGATGCACTAATGATGAAAGCATTTTGTGCTTGGTTGTGAATGGAGGGTGTCTTGTGGAGGTTAGGGTAAGGGTTAGGATTAGGGCTCTAGAAAAATTGTGATAAGTGTTGTTGAGGACATAAATGTGTATCGTATTAAGTTCTTCTTATTACAATGTGCGTGTACATGCGTTTATTACATCCCGAGTTACCTCCCATGAGATGGATTCTTAAGCTTCCAAGTTTAGTTCCAGTTCTCCATGCCCATGGATTGTACAGGTCAACTTTAATTTCTATCGGTTTTTTAATTAGATTAGTTGTATTTTTTTCTTATATGTAGAATGAGTCGGGAACTAAGTTTTTGACTTTTACATTTATAATTCATGGATTTTATTCTTGAAACTCCATTCTGAAACCTGTGAAATGAATTATTTATTTCTTGCTAAATTATAAACATAAATATCATAAAATAAGATGTGTAACAATTTTTTTTAAAAATTGTGTTTTTGCATCTTACAAGACTTGGATTATAATCTTTCATTTAGTATGAAGTCCATGAAGTACTTGTGTGTGGTGTGTGTATGTACATGAGTTTAGTTTTCCCCGAAAAGATTATGAACAAATAGACTTATGGGTAACGAAGGTATATAGCGTCAATGATTCATTGACCAAACTGAATTTTCTGCAGGCCACAAAATGTACCACTATGGGTTCCGGAGATCAATCAACTTCTCATACGCTAACATAGAATCACATGCTTCTCGCCACCTTCATCCTGTTCCGCAAAAGCATGCTACAAAAGCCATTTCAACAAACAATGATCATCATTAACAACGAAAATCAAAACCATTACTAAATAAAATAGCAGTCAAGTAAAATATATTAATTACCTGTATCTGGAATTTATGGTTGGATTCAAGCAGGTACCGAAACCGAAAATTTCATTCTTTACCCTAAATTGTAACAACTAGCCATTTAGGATATTAAATGTTCTCTTAATATATACTGCACGTTGTGCCATGTCTATCATAACCGTAAAAGGGCATATTTTATGCACATTGAATATGACAAAAATTTAAATCATCTTACATCATTATCTTAAAATAAAAAATAGTTTATGCATAAGATTTATTTAGGTCAAGTAAAATAATCATAATTTTAAATGAGGTATGTTTTTGCATGTCATGTGCATGCTGAAAATGTGCCTATCCATAGTGTGCCTGTTTAGAGAAAAATTGAAATGGCGTTCCCCTCAAATGTATTCATAAGTTGTTAGAATTTAACATTGTTTTTAGAATTCTAGTTTGCTATCTGTGAATTTTTAAGAGATTTTTTTGTACCTTTTGTTAGAACGTACAACAATTGGGTAGAAATATTTTTATTATTTTTTATGAAAAAGTAATACATTTGAGAGGAATGCCACTAAAAACATAGTTTCAATAATGACATTTATTTTGAAGATTTATGATGTGTAGAATTGTACAATAACTAGCAAAACATTCCTTTTATCCAATTTTTAAAAAAATAATTACTATAAATAATAAAAGAAAATAAATCCCTAGTCAAATAATTAATGGTCAATGTCAACCACTCAATATAGCTTATCATGCAGTTCATGTTAAACAAGCTCTCAAGAATCAAGGTCAAACCTCAAAGAGGAAGGAGTTTCATTTCAGGGACGGTATATATAATTCCAAACTGAAAGCCATTTCAACAAACAATGATCATCATTAACAACGAAAATCAAAACCATTACTAAATAAAATACCAGTCAAGTAAAATATATTAATTACCCATATCTGGAATTTATGGTTGGAGTCAAGCAGGTTCTGACACTGAAAATTTCATTCTTAACCCTAAAGTGTAACAACTAGCCATTTAGGATATTAAATGTTCTCTTAATATATACTGCACGTAGTCCCATGTCTATCATAACCGTAAAAGGGCATTTTTTATGCACATTGAATATGACAAAAATTTAAATAATCTTACATCATTATCTAAAAATAAAAAATAGTTTATGCATAAGATTTATTTAGGTCAGCTAAAATAACCATAATTTTAAATGAGGTATGTTTTTGCATGTCATGCTGAAAATGTGCCTATCCATAGTGTGCCTGTTTAGAGAAAAATTGAAATGGCGTTCCCCTCAAATGTATTCATAAGTTGTTAGAATTTAACATTGTTTTTAGAATTCTAGTTTGCTATCTGTGAATTTTCAAGAGATTTTTTTGTACCTTTTGTTAGAATGTACAACAATTGGGTAGAAATATTTTATTATTTTTATGAAAAAGTAATACATTTGAGAGGAATGTCACTAAAAACATAGTTTCAATAATGACATTTATTTTGAAGATTTATGATGTGTAGAATTGTACACTAACTAGCAAAACATTCCTTTTATCCAATTTTTTTTAAATTACTATAAATAATAAAAGAAAACAAATCCCTAGTCAAATAATTAACGGTCAATGTCAAACACTCAATATAACTTATCATGCACTTCATGTTAAACAAGCTCTCAATAATCAAGGTCAAACCTCAAAGGGGAAGGAGTTTCATTTCAGGGACGGTATATATAATTCCAAACTGAAATATACATAATTTGTGATGAATCTTTGAGTAGCTTGTTTTGTTTCTTCAATAAATGATTCAATCAGGATCCCATGTAATGTGTATGTCCCACAGTCACAATTTATTACCAATCAAGGGGTCAAATTGTTGTGTCAAACTGCAATCTCCTAGCATTCTCTTAAAGCTTGTTTACTGCAATCTTCTCAATTCAACCACTTTTTTCATCATAGCGACACATTCTGTCTCCTTCAAGTTGCAATATGATTGTGAACCTAGACAAATCATACTATATGAGTTATAGAATGGAGAAGCTACATAAGCAAATTCTAATCTTTCACACACAAAAATTATCCTACCACATATTTAGTTGAACATTTTTATAACTCTAAATCTCCCACTATCTTTAAATTCTCAAATGAGTTTTTTCAAAATCCTTCCCCATCTTCCAGTGATAGACAATGATTTGAGTTGAATTTAGACCTTTGGTGTTAGGTGTTAATTTCAAAATAGTTGAGTATTAAAAAGTGTTCTCGATCAATTTAAACACCCACATCATCTCACTAGTTTTTTCCTTGCCCCTAGGCTTTCGACAACTTCAGGATTTTGACTATTGCAATTGACATGGAGCTAATTATATATATCAGCTATCCTTAAACGTTTCTAGAATTTATTGTTTGAAACACGCACATAGTGAAAGTTTCTTTTCAATTTCATCATCCATGTCGTTTCATCCCTCTGAAAGATGGTATACTGGACCTCCAACTCAAGGGTGTCATTCGTTGAAAGTCTTGAGCATTTTTTGGGTAGAGGCGCTAAAGGAATTGAAACGGAGATGAACCGTGCTGCTATTGCACCACGGGTGGCACCGCGGGTGCATGTCTTTCAAGATAGGATGTACATTATTCCTAGTCCAAGCGTGAGAGTAAATAGCTACAAAAATAATGGCAATGCGTGAAGGAATGGAGGAAACCTCGGTGCAAGCGCGACTAGTTCTGCAAGGTCCTAACAAAGGTGGAAGGGACCGGCTAGAAACACGCGGCTTGTATGTGGGACGTGCAAAAGGAATTATGCCCTTGTTCACTGTCCAACGGAATAGAGAATAACTATGATATTCCTTGGAAATTTGAGACAAGAAGGTCTAGAGCAAGAAAGTCCATGAGCTAGCGGATGTGACAATAGAGAATTTAGATGATGATTAAATTAGTCTTTTGTATCATTGCATATATGTGTCTAGGATTTTGTTATTTAGCTATAGGGTCTCACTTGTACTATATATAGTTGTGTAATCCTAATGCAAATCATGGAGAGAAATTCTTATTCATACCTTTCTTTTGCATACGAGGTCTCTTTTTGCAAATATTACATGTCGTAAATGCTCTATATGTGAGTTATTTTTTTATAATTTGGTTCGGGCCTCTGACATCTTGGAGGCAATCATAATTTTGAGTCAATAAATTTGATTTAGTAAATTTTTAACGAAATTTGCTGAACGATTTTACCGTAGAGGTAACTTTATCAGCTAATAAACTTTTCAATTACCCCTCATAATCACACCAAACTCAAATCTATCATCTCTTCTGCGTGAATGGGTAATTGTGCACGTGCGGGGGGAAATGCCAATTATATTAATATCACGAACACGAGTGATGGAGCCTGTCTTGTCATATTATTATTATTATGCTAATAAATAGCAACATAATGTAGAATTAGACAATAATAGAGGGACAATAGTTTTGGTAATAATCCGCATTTGTTTCAATTGTTTGACTTTATCTAGAACGCGCTTTCAATTCTAGAAACTTGCCTTCAACGATTTGCGTTCACTGTTGAGCCCTCGTTTCAGGTTCTTGTCCATTTCCTAAATTGATTGCAATTTTGAATAGCGTGTGTGAATATATCACTGTTTGACTAAATTCATTCATTCACTCTCTCATTAACTGTTGCCTAAATAAATCCAGCCATGCAAATAGGCTTCTCTGTCTCCAACTGCAAGAAGGAAAAAAATGGAAAAGGAAAGGTTGGAAATCATCCTTAGCTGAATCAGATTGTCACGCACTTACTAAAGCCAAGTGGTAGGATTTGGCTCTATTACCTTAGCAAAGAACTTAAAATCCAATTTTTTTTTGAATTATTGAAATGATTCAATTACTATGTAATGTCTTTTTTAAGACCGACTACCATTTTTGAAAAAGTTCGGGACCGAAATTCAAATTTCTCAACTCTCTGGACCAAAAATTCTCTGACTTCTCTCTTTCCCTTTCTTCTCTTGTAACGGCTTTTCAACGGCTCTTCGCCGGAATGGCGGACCCGCCATGGCAAACTTCCCACTCCCAACGACCT
>JAULKM010000012.1:7747933-7763751 GCA_032355605.1 Rubia tinctorum | reverse complement strand
TTTGATGAGGTTGGAAAATATGCAAGAAAGCACGATTTGCACATTGTTACATTTTCCAGTTGGTGTGGATTTCCACTTTATGATGCAGATTTCGGTTGGGGTAGTCCTGTTTGGGTGAGCAGCACAAGTTACTCTTGCAAAAACACAGCTTTTCTGTTTGATTCAAAATCTAGGGATGGGATTGAAGCATGGCTGTGTATGGCTGAAAACGATATGCCCAAATTTGAGCAAGAATTAGAGAGATGCATGTCGCACCCGATAAGAACTGAAGAAAGCCATCCACCTCTAGTAGCTCAATATTTTCATTAGCTGAATTCTCATTTTACTTGTGTACAAGACAGTCAAGTTGAACTTAAACTTCAGCTTTGGTACTCCAGAATAATGCAGCTCTTTCATTGAATTAAAATCGTCGACAAGAATGATCTTATATGTAAAAGCTGGCTGCTCCATCTTTGGGTTTGACCATGCAGCAGAATGAAATCCTGATAAAACATTCCTGATGCACCAAATGAGAGCTCCTAAATGTGAACTGGACTCCAAACATCAACAACATTGCTTCGACAGCAGTCTTAAATCAGAGGAGTTGACAGAGGGAGAACATACAGTCTCCTCCATCATCATACTTTCCTCATCAGTTGAGCTTGAGTCCTTTTTTGAGCTCTTATACTTGGAAAACAGGTACAGAACTGATGGCGTTTTGTTCCTTTGCTCAATTGATGAGCTCAGCAGCATAGGTTGTTCCGTGTTGGAACTAGCAGAAGTTGTCAAACAAGAAGCAGTGCCCACTGTCTCAGAGCAATCGCTTTCTGTCACACAACTAACATCACTGCTCGTGGCAGCATCCACCAGATGTGGACTTTCACAGCGACGGGAGCCTTCTTTAAGCTTCATCAGCGTTTTTTCTGAAATTAAAGCGAAACTGGTTATGAAAGCGATTAAATTGCTCCAGCACTGATGTCGGTTGCCAGCGACACCCATCACGAATATCGTACTTGTAGTGCAATAATTCTACAAAAGGTTGTCACAATGAGTTTGATGAATCTGAAATCACTCTACTAGGACTTGTGAGTTTAATGCATCCGTTATAGTTAGTCGTTTGGGGGGGTTTTAAGAACGCAAAGGGATGACGAATATCATCAAATTAACAACACACAAGTCTGATTAAATACTTCAATTAGTATCATTCGCAAGAGTCAAGTTTCAGTCATGTAAGGTATCGCCAAAAAGTGCAGTAAAACTAACTTTTGTTCTCTTCTTGCAATCTTGAAACTACTAAAAAATAATTAACAGGATATCTTCTTTCCAATCTCTTCATCTCGCCTTTCTTCTTCTTCTCTATAGATAATATTGCACATGTCTAATAGACATTTTTATTGTTTTAAACATTAAATTTCTACATTTCCATGACAAAATGAAAGCCAAACGACTGACCCTTTGCAGACAAGAACATGTTCAATCTTACAAATTCACCGAATCTGAATCCCTGATTATGAAAGGGAAATCCCAATTAATCTGAAATCGTACAGCAAAAGGTAACAAAAGAGACCATAACTTTTAAAATCCTGATGATCCCAACTTAATTAAGCTAATAAAAACCATGCTTTAGAGGGGAAAAAAAACCTCCAATCTTGCAAACAGTGAAGCGTAATATACGGAAAAATAAGGTGGGGAATTCAGAAAGAAGCGGAAGTACCATAGACGGAGAGAGGGTCGTCTTTCATAAGCTTGGGATATGGCCTTTCCATCTCCAATGCTTCCAGTGAGGCAATTGATGGCCTCCTAACTCTCCCCAATGACATCTCTCTCTTTCTCTCACTCGAATTGGGATCTGAATTCTTTTGTGGATGCCTTAGGCGGGAAAGGAATGAAATATAAAGCGGGAAATCTGAGTTTTCAGGATTTGGGCCATTCTTTACTCTCTTTTTTACGTGTAAAATCTAATAAAGCCCAATTCCAATTATATGGATCCAGTATAATACTCATTCCGTCTCATAACTAATTGAACAATTGTTTTTTGGAAGTCAAACTTTGCAAAGTTTGATCATTAATAAAAATAAATCTATATATAATAAAAATATCATGTGAGATCTTGTTAGATTAATCTAAACATCAATTTTTTAAATATCAACTTTTTATGCGGTATTATTATAAGTAACTGAACATATTTACAGTCAAACGTGCTCATTGAATGCTGTGAAAAAATAATTTTGCAAATACTTATGAGATGGAGGAAATATGTCCCAATTGTTATGAACCATTAACAAATGATATGTTATGAACCATTGATAGTGATGTGTTACTGTGTTATAAATATTCATTAAAGGTAGTATATGTTAGATCATCTCCACCGGTTGGGGGTCTTCTATTTTTCAAGTGTCATGGTATATTTTAATTAGAACCATTTGTTATGAAACATTCAACAATGATGTGTTATGAATGTTTAATGGTGTACTAAGTATAGGTTAGAGCATCGTTCTCCCTATTTTTAAAGTGTCATGTGGCATATTTTAATTAGAATTTCAATATAATGTAAGCAATTAAAATTGACCGAGTGTGCTTTTAAGATTTTCATGTTTAATGGTACCATCACATCTAGAACGTCAATATGATGTGTTCATATATATAATCTAAAACTTTTATATTTGTAAAATTTTCACTCAATTTGACATGTCCATAAATAAAGTTAAAATGTTTATACGGAGTATTCATAAAATTTTCATCGGGGTCATCCATGTTTATTGGTGCTTATCTTTTATGAAATATTTTTTAATGACAAAATATTTTTTTTATTCTTTTATAATTAATAACATATATGTTAAATTAATAAATTATATTTTGGATATATATTTAACTTAATTAATTAATTATAAAATTTAAGTTCGAGTAACTAAAAGTTTGAATCCGTTCAAATTTAGCTTCCAAATTATAATTATATAAACATAAAATATGTTAAATTGCCATTATTGAACTAATATAGGCTTTATTTATAAATTCTATTAAATTTTATCTTTGACATTATTAATCGTCAATATTATACATTGAAATTCAAATATTAATATAATTTTAACTAATATAATATTATTAATTAATTTTACTTTTAAAATTTATATCCTAAATGAGAATAGTAAAATAGTGGAATGTACTTCTGTATACAGAAGGTGGAATTGACGGTTTCACCCATAAATACTTTCACATAGGATTGATGTTTTCAAGTGAGAGATGTGTTAGAGCATCTACAATGCGGAGTCATTTGGGCGAATAGGATTGATGTTTTCAAGTGAGAGATGTGTTAGAGCATCTACAATGCGGAGTCATGTGGGCGAATGTCAATTGATCCCTAAACCAAAATAATATTTCCAACGCAGAAGTTATTGGAAGCCTCGACATGATGTAATTTAAATCGATCCTCTCGAACAGAGCTTCTGTATTTAGACCCCATATTGAAGCCCTTGCTTTGAATATTAAATTAAAAATTATATTTTTATTACATCTATGACAATTTTAACCATATTCAAAATTCAGTAAAATTCATAATAAATTTTTTTAATACTCCATTAAATAATTTTAAAATTAAGACTTTATTGTAAAAATAATTAACAGAGAGCGTGAACTATACTTTTGATACATGTTGTACGTCTAATTTAATTTAATTAATTAATTTACATTTTATTGTTTAAAATAACTAGATTGAGAATATAATTATAAATTATGAGTATAACTAAAAGTGAACATGAATTAAATAATTTAATAAAAATAATTTAAATATGAATTAACTGATATTAAAAAAATATTTTTATTTTTTATAATGTAATAATAGAATTTATACCCTCACATATTGAGCGTTTGAATCAATTATTGCACATGTTTGTATTTTTGGAGTAGTTAAAATCATTTATTAAATGTCGGGTGGAAATAAGAAAATATGCCAATGATGTATACGTTGGAGAACAAAGTTTCAAAAATTAAAGAGTTCCAAATACGTCATACCGCAGCCGTATTACATTTTGGCATGTGTACACAATATATAGGGAAGACTCTTGTAGTATTGGAGATGCTCTGGGAGTTTATCAATTTGATGTGGAAACTTATTTTTTTAAGTGATCTCTGGGTTGGATGTGCTCTTAAAACATACATTTACAATGGTACTTTTAGCATCTTGAATTAATGTATCATAACTTAAGATACCTGACATGGATGTATAATACCACCCTATACTTTCTTGTAAGTACACACAATCGAAGATGGAAAAGAAACAAGAAATAATCTTTATTGAATATTATATCACTCTTGTCATTTCTTTATCATTTAATTATCTAGACTTTGCTTTCTTTGAAAAAATATATATGTCATAACACGTTATCAGCACGAGACTCTACCCTGATTGTGATTTAATCTTTATTTGTACAAACCAGTTTTTGAATTTGTACAAAGATCTAAAAATTTGAGAAGATCTCATTTGGTAAGTGCAGTGAGATTTTTTTTATTTTTTATTAATATGGCTAATTTTGTAAAATTAATTAACACATATAAGAAAAAAAGGTTGTGTTTATCTTTATTTTCATTATCCTTATTTTATTTAGATTCTAATCAAGAAAACGTATCTGCGTTCTTCTATTTACTGAATAATATTTTATTGGAGTAATGTATGTACAATTTAACCACTCTTAATATAATGTGAACTAATTTTACTTATATTAAAGTAATAAATTATTAAGCTAATTAGAGGTAAATGACTTTGAAGATGCCACTAAAAGAGGCAATAAACTACAAGATTTGTCTCATCGGTTCTACTCTGTTTCCTGAAGTAAATGTAAATGCAGTAAAGTTTAAAAGACTATATTCTCCCCAAGAAGAGGAAAATAGTGTAATGGGCCTGGTTTAGCGGCAAGTCATACTCTCTATAACTGAGAGGTCCATGGTTCAAAACACACACCCATCAAGAATTGTGAATATTAGAGCAATTTCTTAATGGGGATTACCCAGTGTCATGGGACCGTGTCGGTGGTCCCCGCTGTGGTTTCCCAACTTGCAGGTGGTCGATGATGGTGAGATCGTGGTGGTTCCGGTTTCAGTGGCAGCAGTTCGTTGGTGGTGCAGCGTTTAGGTGTCTCAGGAGAGCGTCCATAACTATCAAATGGATGGAGTTTCATGCGATACTAAGATTCAATAGATTCAATGGTGGTGTCTCCTAGTTAAGTCCTAAATTAGGATGCTAATATGTAATTTGGTTGCTTGTATGTAATCTTTCAAAAAAATGATGAGGAAAAGAAATAAAGAAAATGATGATGGTAAAGATGGGATAATAAATACCATCGTTGTGATATAAAGTGTCATTGGACACGTACCTAAAGTACGCCAAAGTATTAAGTTGATCTCTGCTTTGAATCAGAAAATAATTAATATAAAATATAATGATCATTTTTACTGGTGAATATGTTTGTGATCTTGAAAATAAATCTATTGATTTTACTTCTCTAAATTTTGCGCATTTCTTTGTCAGTCACCCTTAAGATGGTTCGTTAAAATATTGAGAGTACAAATTTTATACAATAAATTTTGATTTTATAAATATACCATGTATTAATGAAAACAAAATCTAATGTAAAGTTTTTATTTGATGAAGAATATGGACATTTCTGTGTTAGACGATAAAGAATTATGTCTTGCGGATAGTGGAGCAATGCACTCCATATTCAAAAATAAGAAATATTTTTCTGAGTTGACGCTGAAAGAAGCGCATGTGAGTAGTATCTCTGGTAGTGACAAAATAATCGAAGGCTCTGGGAGAGCAACGATTTTATTAGAGGGTGGAATGAAATTTGCATTATTGATGCAGTATTTTCTCCAAAGTCTCAACAAATTTGTCATGTTTTAAAGATATTCGTAGAAATGGATATCATATTGAGACTGGTAATGAAGGTAACCATGAATTCTTGTACATTACATGTAGGAATTCTAGAAAGAAGACGATACTGGAAATGTTACCTTCTTATTCCTCCTATTTATATTGCACATTTATTTGTGCCATTGAAATATATGCAACAAATGAGAAGCTTGTTAATGAATCTACTATTTGGCATGACCGGTTAGACCATCCCGATTCTATAATGATGATCAAAATAATAGAGAATTCCCAACGTCCTAGTTCTTAGAGTAAAAAAGATTCTTCAATCTAGTGAATTCCTGTGTACAGCCTGTTCTTAAGGCAGGTTAATTGTAAGGTCATCACCATTGAAAATTTGTATCAAATCTCCTACATTTTTGGAACACATACATGGTGATATACGTGGGCCCATTAACACACAGTGTGGACCATTTAGATATTTCATGGTCTTAATTGACGCATCTACGAGATGGTCACATGTATGCTTATTATCCAATCACAATTTGGCATTCGCGAAATTACTTGCAGAGATAATTTTATTACGTTCGCATTTTGCTAATCACCATATAAAGACAATTCGTCTTGATAATGCTGATGAGTTTACTTCTCAATCTTTTAATGATTATTGCATGTGAAATGGGATTAGTGTTGAACATCATGTGGTTCATGTTCATACACAGAACGGTCTAGTTTAATCGTTCATTAAACGCCTTCAATTAATCACATGATCAATGTTGTTGAGAACTAAACTCCCAGTATTAGCTTGGGTTCATACTCTATTGCATGCAGTGACACTAGTTCGCATCAGGCGCACAAAGATGAGGTCTCACGGAAGGCTGTAAATATATGTTGGGTACAAATATCCATCAATTATTATATATCTTGAACCAACGATGATAGATTTGTTTACTGCTTGTTTTGCTGACTGTCATTTTAGTTTTCCCAACATTAGGGGGAGGGAAAATACAGTCGGTAAAGCAAATAAGCTGGAATGAATTATCTCTATCTCATTTTGATCCTTATACAAAGTAATGTGAACTAGAAGTTTGAAAGATAATTCATTTGCAAAGATAGCAAATCAATTGCCATATTCTTTTACCGACCTAAAATGTGTGACAAAATCACAAGTGTCGTCTGTTAGTGCTCATGTTAAAATTGATGTCTCTAAAGGAAAACCTACCATTGGAAATGAGATAAAGGCACAATTGAAAAGAGGTAGGCCAATTGGTTCAAAAGACAAAAATCCTCATAAGCGAAAAGGATCAAACATCGCAGATGGTAAAAACGAGGTGATTCCAGAAGAATCTTACAACATAACCGAAAATGAACTTCATGAAGAAGTTCGAGTACCCTATAATATCGATAATGAAGACCTCTCAATTAATTATGTCATATCAGGTGTAAAATGAAACCGATACAAAATCGACGTCGACGATAAATTTATATATTCTGCAACATGTGCCATAATGAATGAAAATGAGGATCATAGACAACATTTTCTGAGGAATGCATGAAGGGAATTGATTGGCCAAAATGGAAAGACACAATCCAACTAGAATTGGATTCATTGGGAAAATGAAAAGTCTTTGGAAAAATATCACGCCCGCCCAAATATTTGCAGCATGTGGGTTATAAAAGGGTCTTTATGCGAGAGTGAAATGAGAATGATGAAATCTTGCACTATAAGGCATGACTTGTCGCAAAAAAAATCTCGAAGACCGGGTATTGATTATGAGGAGACGTATTTTGCCTTGGTATATGCAACTACTTTTCGTTATTTGCTAAATCTGGCAGCAAATGAATCCCTTAAAATGCGTATAATGGATGTAATGATTGCCTATTTTTATGATTCTTTTGATAATTTTATTTATATGAAAATTCTGGAAGGATTGCAATTGTCAAAGGAATGTAATTATGGTTCTCGATAACTTTATTTGATCAAGTTGGGTCGATCTTTATATGGGTTGAAACAAGCCGGGTGCATGTGGTATAATCACCTTGGTGAATATCTAATGAATCAAGGTTATCAAAATGACCTTATCTGCCCTTGTGTATCCATAAAACGATCGGGATTGAAATTTGCTATTATCACAGTTTATGTTGATGACATGAATATCATTGGAACTCCTGAAGAGATCCAAAAGGCTACTGAATGTTTGAAAATAGAATTTGAAATGAAGGATCTTAGGAAGACAAAGTGTTGTCTTGGGTTGCAGATTGAACGTTCTGAAAATGGTATTTTTCTACACTAGTTCCATTACACCGCTAAAGTGCTAAAACAATTTTATATGGATAAAGCACGCCTCTTGGGCACGCTGATGGTTGTGAGGTCACTCAATGTGAAAAGGGATCCATTTCGAACCTGTGAAAAGGATGAAGAATTACTGGGTTCAGATGTACCATATCTCAGTGCTATTGATGCTTTGATGTATTTAGCAAGTCATACTCTCCCTCATATAGCTTTTGCAGTTAATTTATAAGCAAGATATAGTTCTTCTCCAACAAGGAGGCATTGGAATGGTATTAAACAAATATTTCAATACCTTCAGGGTAAAATTGACTTGGGACTTTACTATCCTAAGTCCCTTAATAGTGATCTCGTGGGTTATACAAATGTAGGATACTTATATGATCCCTACCAAGCTCGATCGTAAACGGGCTATTTACATGTGTATTCACAACTATGTCTTAGCGTTCCATGAAGCAAACAATTGTCACCACTTCTTCCAATCATGCTAAAATATTGACGGTTCACGAAGCCAGTCGAGAATGTGTTTGGTCAGGATCTGTAATTCAGCATATTCGAGGAACTTGTGATTTGAAATTAGACAAGACGATTCCCACCACTTTGTCTGAAGACAATGTTTCTTGTATTATTCGTCTGAAGGAATGATTTATCAAAGAATATAGAAACAAAACACATTTCACCAAAATTATTCTTCGCTCACGGCCTACAAAATAATGGTGAAATTTGTGTTAAGAAAATTCACTCTAGTGAAAATGTGGCTTATCTCTTCACCAAATCACTACCGATGTCAACATTTGAAAAGCTGATGCACAAGATTGGAATGTGGCGACTGAGAAATATTAAATGATGTTCTCAAGAGGGGGAGCTATACAATGTAGTATTTTTCCCTTAGCCATGACTTTTCTCACTGTGTTTTCCTAGAAAGGTTTTTAATGAGGCAGTGTGCTCTAATGGAATGTTGTACTCTTTTTCCTTCACTAGGTTTTTTCCACAATGGATTTTCCTAGTAAGGTTTTAACGAGGCATTGTTCAAGAATGAACATTCAAGGGAGAGTGTTATGAACCATTAACAGATGGTGTGTTATGAATGTTTATTAAAGGTGTACTGAGTTAGGTTAAAGCATGCATTTACAATGGTGCTTTTAGCATCTTGAGTTAATGAATCATAACTTAAGATACATGACATAGATGTATAAATACCACCCTATATTTTCTTGTAAGTACACACAATTGAGGAGAAAAGAAGAAAGCAGAATATTCTATCACCCTTGTCATTTCTTTATCCTTTAATTATCTAGACTTTGTTTTCTTTGAAAAACTATATATATTTCATAACACTAATTTTGTTTTTGACAACATAATTTGTCTCAAACATTTCATTTCCTTTTATTTGTATGCCACTCGAATCATTTATCCGTGCGAGGAGAAGAACTCGACAAAACCTTTGTTGCCGGAGAAATCAATTAGCTTTTCAGTGAGATGGTTTCATGTCTTAAAATAAATAGGTATCTGTATAGACCGGGTCATATTATTCTCTTCTTATTTTAAAATTTGTATTTCTTTCTCACCTGACCCTATTTCTCAACAATCTTTGCTGCACAATTACTTTGTAACCCTTGTTCTTCAGTTTAGATCATGATAATTAGCATCAGAGACGGTGTTCCTCGGTGTGCAAATTGTTCAAAGATTGTTGAAGCATTCCAACTATAATTATTCCTTCATTTTCAACCGCAATCCTGGGTAATCGCAAGAGCGCTATGATAAGGTATTCTCAATCTTACTAGATGACGTGAAGATTAAGTTGTTACATCCCTATCTAGAAAGAGATGCCCAAGACTAGTTTCAATGGTTGCAAGAAAGGTTTGGGAAAGTATCTTGAAATGATTTTTTATTGGCTCTTTGTAGCCTTTGGGCATTGGTGGGAGCGATTGTCGTATAACCTCAAGAGCCAGTTAAAGTTTCAGTGAATCAAAATATCAAACTCACGGAAATTTGGACAAGATCGGAATCTGAAGAGTTTACCCTCCTCCTCTTAGCATCGTTAAACTCGAGAGAAGGACTGTTAGGGATCAAAAATAAGAAATTTGTAATGTTGCTCCCGTTCATACTACTAAACTACCAAGAATGGTATATAGTGGCAAGTACCGGGGTTGTCCACATACTACTAAACTACACACAATCGTGATCAGGTCATCAATCCGACCACATATTAGGAACAATCAGTTTTGGGAAAACAATCATTCGAGGGTTTTATAACTAAAACTACTAGCATGCAAATGATCACGAGAATAAACTATATAAACTAGCACTCGGGGAATATTTTCCCAACATGATTAATGTAATTTCGATCATCGATTTTATCACATACAACTTTAAGCCTATTCTAGTGTTTATGACACGTGGTGTGATCGATGGTCAACACTTCCCCATACCTATCGCATAGGGTGTGCACACATTCTTCCATCGACACCGCCTCCATAATTAGGGGAGTGCAACAATAGCCTTTCCTTCCTTGCAGATCTGAATCTCCCCCGTGCTATTATGTCTTGGGCACTACATCACGAATGCTTCTCCTTAGGCCTAAAAAGGCAAAAGGGGTGAATCACTTTATCAATGGCTTTAGGGTTGCAAAGATAACCCTAGTTTGCTACTCTATCTATCTCTCCCCGCAACCCTTCGGACCAACTCATCGGCTTACTAGTGCATGGTCGATCATAACGCTAACAACAACAATCTACGTGCACACACCCACGTGGATCCGGACCCATTGTTACCCCAAGCGCATCAAGGTTTCCCTCCCCGGGGAGTATCAATATTGTGGCAACATGAAAGTGTACTTTGGTGTGTGCTAACTAAGTGTGACAATCCTGCAATTCACAAACATTAAGAACAAGCCAACATAATATCACAAATCACATAGAAATAGGTTGATCTAGGAAATCTCATAAAATAAACATTAATACATGAATACAAATATAATCCCCAAGTTAATTAACTACTCCCTAATAAATAGATCTATGGAAAAGTTGAGTTAAATGCCATTGATCTAAGAAAATAAGAGAAAGGAAAAGAAGAAAAGGAAAAGAAAAGAGAAGAAGTGCTCCAGAGAGAGAGAGAACTATCCTCTTCCTTCTACCTAGAGAGAGAAATAAATCTACATTATACCTACTTAGTTAACCCTAGAAGAATATAGGCTCCTATATATTGAACTAGCGAAATGGGCCTTGAAAAACCAAAAATAGGCCAAAAATCCTAGCAGCCAAAAACTGCACGGGCAGTCGAAAATGGCACAGCAAGTGCCGTCGGGCACGGTCGTGTCGGTCGGTTGGCCTCGTGCTAACACATGCCATGTGCCTTGGCACAGTTCGTGCTGACATGGTTAGCTTCATGCTAACACGGTCCATGTGTCCTGGTGCGATCCTTGTTGACATGGTTAGCTTTATGATGACACAAGTCGTGTGTCCTGGCGCAGGTCATCGGCTAGTGCTCCATTTTGAACTTCTGAATCGTGCGCCCCATGTCGTTTGGCACGAGCCATTAGCTGGTCTTTGCATTATTGGAGTTGAAACGACACAGACCGTGTAAATCGGCATGGTCCATGTCCATACTTAGCCTCACAAAGTATTGGGGCATCACAGGATGTTTTACACCAAATGGTTCATGCAAGGGACTATGGTATAGCCCAAATGGCTCCTACCGGCCGAAACGACTCGTACAGGAAGGAACGGTCCGTGATGGAGGTCTTTGGCACGACTCGTGTTGCTTGGAACAGTCCGTGTTGAGCGCTGGCTCGGGCATGCTAGGCTGCCTACGTGCCAGCTTGGTTGGTTCGGCAATCTGACTTGTTTGCTCCGCTACAGATGAACCGTTGATCTGATTTGAGAGTTCTTGTAGTCGATTTTATAGTTGTCAAGAAGATAAATCCAATGTTTCTACCCTCAAGGGTTTATTTTTCTTGGATCATTCCCAGAACTCCATGCAACCTCGGAGAACAATCCTCCCTCTTCTTCCTTGGCCTTCTTGAACTTCGAATCCACCTTTTTCGGGTTTGGTTCCATCTTCTACCATGCTTTGGAGTCCATGACCTTCAATCCACTACCATCCTTATGAATATCCTTCGATATCTTCTACCATCCTTGTGAATGACCTTTAAATATCTACTATCACCCTCGCGGATTGCCTTCTACAAAAAGATGATGAAAAAGTACTCACGAGCAATCTACTAATGAGATCACAAAGGAATATCTAGGTGCCCATGAATACAAAGTGTCCATTAGCTTCAATTAAGTCTACAAAACTTGGGATTTAGAAAAGAAACCAATAATGGTCGTCTAAACCCTTTGTCGTGTAAATCTAACTAAAACTAGCAATCAACCAAAGAAAACATGATAATAAATATGTCGAATGCATTGGTTAACGCATGCGTAAAGGTGCACATCAAGACTATCTGCAAATCATTCAAACCAAGAAGAAAACCAAGTCAATCAATTGGATGGACTTTGGATGCCAAAGGAGGTTGCAATTGAAGCGGTTTATTTTCTGTCATTTCTAGCGAGAAGCCGAAGAATTGGGTGAATGAAATAGATGCTTTGTTCAACCTCAATTTTGTTCAAGCGAATCAAAGATTCAAGTTAATTACTTCATTCTTATTTGGAAGGTAGGGCGATTTCTTAGTACAAGGCGATTGTATCTTGTCATAGCTCCATTACTTGGGAAGATTTTTCTGATGTGGCAATTCTACACTAAAATTTTGATTAAAAAAATCGACGAGCTTATAAAGAAAGGGGATTTTAAGGCTCTGGATATGGGAATAAAAGTAACCAAGGAGTCAAAATTGGTTAAGATTTCTCATGATAAAGGTGACTACGAAGCCGAACAACCTAAAACTTTGGAATAAGAATGGGAAGAGATGATTTACGAAGATAACTATTCTTAAGAATTAATTGTGGTGGTATCTTCACTGTGTAAATTTTATCTCAACTTTCCTAACAAAAAATGAAATTCATGTTGAGTCATTGATGAAAAGGCATCATTTTCATTATTGTTAAGAACAAACTTATTGTTATTGAGTTTGGAATAAATGAGGATAGAGCTTTAAAGTTTAATGACAAGAATTTTGTACTTAGGAGTGAAGTAGTTAATTAAAGTGACATCTTTGACAATAATTGGCCTCAGTTTGAGAATATGGAAAGGAATGATAAAAACAGTGAAAGTAATGAACCTGTTAAGTGCTATGAACTTGGTATTCTTGTTGAGTGTATGGAAATTCATTTAGAGTAGTTAGTGGCGTAGAAAGAACGATTTCATGCAAAGGAGGAACTAGTGTCGAGCTAATGTTACAAAGAGATGTTTTCTGGAAGCCATTGAATGTAACTTTAGTTTCCCCTATCAATGTTCAAAAGCAAATGGATTTGTTAAGGTTTGATTCAAGAATTAGTGTCAGTATTTCTATATATTTGTTTGATGAAGATGGTGATGTTGTCAAGTTAATTTATTTTTAAAAATGAAAAATTGTGGGGATTACCTTCTTATCATGTTCTGATATTGACCAAATGGAAATTTGAGGGCAAGGTGAGTGTTTATAAGTTCAATTTTCCAGAGTTTGGTATAGAATATGCATCCAAGATTGATAAAGAGAGTGAAAAAGAGGAAACCAGTATGAAAGGGAGAGATTCAACTGGTCGAGGCACTCGGCTAGTCGAGGAACTTGTGATCAAATAATCACATTTAGCAGTTGACATGCAGAAACGAAAGCCATCAACACTCCTAAAATTACCAAAGGGTGGCATAAGAAGGTATTAACTTTCAACTTTCTGGATACCTACTGGGTTCCTCGGTGGAATCTCAATTTAGAGGCCGAGACGACTAAGGGTTAATATACCCCTAAGGCATGTGTCAATAATAAGAATAGACTATTGGAGTCTATGATGAAGGCGAAGCCCTTCCGTGGACAAACTGGTTTTGTCTGGCCAAAAGAGGTTTATAATGAATGGGTATATAACCAGCATCCTGTACTGATTAGGCCCCCCATCTACCTCTAAACCTGAGAACTCGTTAATGGTTTCAAACGAGGGAGAAGGGAGTGGGTGAGAGGAGGTAGAGAGGAAGGAGCGAAGATCAAAGAAGGTGGCAAAAAAGAAAGGCTCCAAAAAGGGAAAAAGCAAGGTTCGCTTTCGAGGACCATTGTGAAGCCTTAGAAGAAAAAACAACAAAGTTCCTAGAATGGTCCCTTGGGCCTTTCTCAAGAAGGGGTTTTTTGGGAACCTCTTCTAGGTGTCCGAGTAGAGGGAGAGAATACTCCTAATCCCTCTAAAGAAGGTTGTTGGGTCAGCTTAGGACTAGCTTACCTTCTTCTTCCTCTTCATTTTTTTGTTTATGTATAATTTTTTACTCTTATTTTCTTGATATGTTTTGGGCTTTGGTAGCGATCTTCTCGGGAGTGATGTTTATTTAACTCGCCACCTTCCCCCCAGGCAGGTACCAAGGGCTTCAAGCATGAGACCCTTGGTCCAGCCTAAGGACGAGGGTTGAATCCGTAAGTGGGATTTTAGGGGGATCATTCGCCGAATCCTTCTCCCAAAAGGGCTTTGATGCGGGAGGAGCCCCCTTTGATCGAGAGTGAGTATATTCCCCATCTATCCCCGATTGCTGAGAAGGCCTTGTTGATGCATCCTTTAATTTCCGTTTTGGTGGAATCAGCTAACCACCCTATGGCAAGTCTCCAAATCGATTTACCAAAGTTTCTTTTCTTTTGGTTTTCAAAGTTCAAACTTTCTTGACCCACCATGGTAGTTAGTGGGTGCTTTGGACTCGGTTGCCAATGCTTTCCTGGCTATACCCATTGTATCGACTAGTTGGAAGGGCTTCTTGAGAAGTCTCATAAGGCTTACACACCTATTGAAACTGAGATTAAGGTCTTTCAGACTTCTAGAAGTGAACTTCAGACAACCAAGGGCAATCTCAAAGCGTCGCAGAATAAGCTCTGAGAATCTAATCATTATCTGAAGGAGAAGAACAAGAAGTTTAGTGCAGAGATAGATATCCTCGTTAATGAGAACACCAAGCTTAAGGGTCTTCAGATTGCTGAGGCCTAGGTATCTTTGTTCGAAGTCTTCACCAACAAGCTCGTGAAGACAAAGGGTTTTAGGGGCTTCTTTTATAAGCTTCTCGTGACCGGTGACATCAATTATATTTAAGAATTTGCCTACTTTCTATGCCTCTGTGACTTGCGTCTTCATCGACCATAAGGTTTTGGAGGATTTTGACTTCCTTTGGTGGCATTGGATTCAGGATGGCGGGGTATATCTTCCTCTCCCCAACCTTTTGAAAGCTTCGAATAGATTCTTTATGCCGATGAGCTTTAGGCTCTCAACCATGATGAGAATGGTGAATGGAAGAACGTGGTTCTCGATCCTAAGGTCCCCCGTTTAAAGGGATGAAGTGGTAAGGCACGAGGTCCTTATTCAAGACGAGATCTCAAGTCCTTTCAAGACCGAAGTGTTGGGAAAAATTATAGTTTCCCTCTTTGTGTGATTAACATGATGAATCAAAAAAGAAAATAAGCAAGGCACCAAATTTGGTTACGCGGAAAACCCAAATCGGGAAAAATCGCGGGACTATGTAGTCCAACTCTTCCACTATATGACTATAGTAGGGTTACAATGTCTCACCCAATGTGGATGGATT
>JAULKM010000012.1:7729135-7741904 GCA_032355605.1 Rubia tinctorum | reverse complement strand
ACATATCCTTTTCCATATCTGATTCTGCCTTGTATACCCTTTGTACTCAGTATATAGATGAATACACACAGCCACAATTATTTGTGGGTTTTACATTCTATCATATCCAATAAGCATGCAGATAACTATCCGTTTGGTTTGCAAAGTTAAAGCCTAGGGACCATCTAATTCTAACCCCTTTGTTAATTTCGGATTCGTGCACCCACGTCTCTGTACCGTGCACATATATTTCTCAGTTTCTTTTTAAAGTGATGTTCTAAATTCATCGTTTAGTGTACACGTATTTATTAGTTTTGTAACGCCGATCTCCAACTATATAAGTACATGTGCACTAATCCAAGAACCCGATGGTATGGATGGATTTTATGCCTTTTTACATCTTGTCTTGTAAGTTTATGGTCATGTGCCCCGTGGGGGTTCCATTTTTTAGATAAAGCTAAGATATTAAATAATGATTTACGTTTTCATGTTATTTGAGGCGATATCTTAATTTATTTAGGTAAAATCTTGGAGAAATACCGCATTTCAATAGACATATGGAAAATTGGGATTGAATTAAAATTATAAAAAGGTAAAAATGATATAGTTGTAATATTAAAATTTTATTATGTAACGTGCAATAATTATAAGTTTACGACCCGATTAATGCGACCCAACATTTTTATCTTGCTTTCTTCTAATTTGCAGTTTAAACCCTGATCTTTGCGTAACCTGTGAAAGTGTCATTTTTCAAGAGACGGATTCGTTTATTTAACCTCACCCGTAATAAAGAGATTTAAAGACAAGTGCTAGTACGAACAATTATTATATAGTGTTAAAAAATAAAGAGATTTAAAGACAAGTGCTAGTACGAACAATTATTATATAGTGTTAAAAAAATAAATAGTGTTAAAAAAATAAAGAGATTTAAAGACAAGTGCTAGTACGAACAATTATTATATAGTGTTAAAAAAATAAAGAGATTTAAAGACAAGTGCTAGTACGAACAATTATTATATAGTGTTAAAAAAGATACAGTGGCCTGTTTTGTAGTTTTACACGCTATTGTGTGATTGTGCAATTGCATCCATATCTTAACCAGGTCCATAACCAATTACTAGAGCAGGTCACGGGTAAATTAAGAAATTGTCTTCATCAATCCTTTATCTCACCGTGTTGACCACAAAATTGGTTGACTGTTTCACGCCGTCATATTAAATTTTGGCATTAGAGGCCCAATAAATATGAGATGCATTAATATTAATGGGAGAATCAGCATAAAATTTGAGGATTCTGAATTACACTGACATTTTTGGACGGATGAACTCTTTTCCTGATCGAAACTCTTTTCAATTTTAATGAGTTGAAATGGACAAAAACATGAAGAGTACTACTCACTTGGCTCGTCGAAATTTACCGAGACGGCACACCACTGATTAATAGGTGACAAAGCTCATTGAATAACGATTTTTTTTTAAAAAAAATTATAGGACAACCGCGGTATTTTCTAATTCACACAATGTATTTTTTACCGTAATTTAAATATTACATTTCAGCATATTATATTATATTGAGAGAGGGTGTTTTGAAAATTCAAAATTATCTTTGGGTATTTTTTAGACTATCGAAGTTGAAGCACATGGAATTTAGAAATGAAATTATATTTTTTTAAATTTATCCGTTAGAGGTTAATGGCCGCTTTTGACAAAACTATCTCAAATACGAATTTTGAAGAATACGGGTACTCGTTTTGAGTCAGCGAAGTTTAAATACTTAAAAGGAGACTTTTTGATAGCATGGATACCTATTTTGTAATTCACTCTATACGCATTGTGAGAATTCAACTGTTCTTTTACAAAATTTAATAAAACTATGTGACTGCTAATATAATTTTATAGGAGGTGTGGTAGGTTTGTAAGAAGGAATTTTTTAAGGAAATATCGTCCTTCCATAAGCATATGGAAAGACGAGATTAAATTATAATTATAAAAAAGCAAATATTTTAGTTGCAATAGTAAAATTTTATTATGCAACGTGTAGTAGTTATAAGTTTATGACCCAATTAATGCAATCCAAAAATTTATCTAAATTTTTTCTAATTTGCAGTTTAAATGTTGGTCTTTCCATAAATTATGGAAAGACCGTCTTTCTAGAGACGAACTCTTGTAAGAATCGAAGAAGTGGTTAGAATATTGATAAATATTTTCAACTTGTTGTTTCCTTTTCATCCATCCCTAATATGTCATGGTGATGTAAAATACTCATCAATTTGAAATGGAACGGAGGGAGTATTCAAAATTGCAAAAAAAATAAAAATTTGGATGAGAAGGGAAAATAAAAAGGAAGAGAGAGCTTTTTCACATTGCAGCTGATCCTTGGTGGTCTCTAGCCCAAAAAATATGGACTACTTTCATAGATAGAAATCAAGGTTCATCAGATAAGCAGCCCAGGAGAAAGTTTGTATTTAATTGGAAGGATATCAAGTTCTTGAACAATAGGGCCATACAATATTTTGGTTAACAATCTTTGACCCAAACTATCGATGTATCCTTTATGAGAAGCAATTTTGTGTGTTAAACTAGTAACCCTTTTTCGTGACATAAGTTTGTACTCCTCCGTCCTATCATAAACTACCCATTTTTCGTTCCACTATAAGATGCAAACTTTCCATATTCAGAAATACTACAAGGGATGTTGACGATAAAAGGATGATACACCGCTTACCAAAAATTAAAACTTACAAACATAACCTCAATTATTATCATAATAAAAAACTACACCTTTGCTGCAATCGCCACCTTTTCAATCCCTCCTGAACACCTCTTCCGCCATCTCTTCAATCTCCATTAACGCAATCGACCTCCGCCAATCGACTTCTACCTCTTCCGCAACCTGATACTGAGGGATGGAGAATGATTGTCGACGTCTTTCGTGAAAGCTAAGTTTGAGAGCGAGAGGCAGAGAATCATCGGGAAAATTGGGATCTGAACCTTGTGAGGAATGAGAAACTGGTGTTCTCTGTGGATGACACGTCAGACCTGATGTACTCGGATGGTGGGCGTCAACATCTTCAATGAACGGCGCCGGTAGCACCATGAACTTTCTTAGCAAAGTCCAAATATTAATTGGGTAAAAAGGGGTTTTAAGTTGAATTAGATTGTGGTGAGTGGTGTTTATGAATTAGATTTTGCTCCCTGGTTGATGGTTGTTAATGGTCGGGAATTATGGTAGGTGGATGCTGGTTGAAGGTATATAGCAGAGGGTAAAATAGTCATTTCACGAATTTTAAAATTTTGAGCCCCTCTCTCTCTGCAGCTTATGCTCAGACAGAGGAATTAGAACAACTTAACAGAAACCTTTATGTTATGAACCATTAACAAATAGTGGTGTTATAAATCATTAACAATGGTGTGTTATGAATGTTCATTAAAGGTGTACTAAATATAGGTTAAAACATGCATTAACAATGGTGCTTTTAGTATCTTGAGTTAACATATCATAACTTAAGATACATGACATGGATGTATAAATACCACCATATACTTTCGTGTAAGTACACACATTCGAAGAGAAAAGGAGAAAGAAGAAACACTCTTCATTGAATACTTTATCACTCTTGTCATTTCTTTATCATTTAATTATCTAGACATTGTTTTCTTTGGAAAATAATATATATTTCATAACACGTTATCAGCACGAGACTCTACCATGAGTGTGATTTAATCATTATTTTTACATACCAGTTTTTGAGACTGTACAAAGATATGAAAATTTGAGGAGTTTTCATTTGTAAGTACGATGAGATTTATTTTTAATATTTTTTTTATTAATATGACTAATTCTAAGGAAATAATAATAATTGACACATATAAGAAGAAAACAAAAAAGTTTGCGTTTATCATAATCTTCATTATCCTTATTTTATATAAGTTCTAATCAAGAAAATGTACATGAGTTTTTTTTTCTATTTACACAATCATATTTTATTGGAGTAATGAATTCGTGAATTATACAATTTAATCACTCTTAATATAATCAGAACAAATTTTACTTATACTGACTTAATATATTATTAAGTTCATCCAGAGGCAAATGACTTTGAAGATTCCATAAAAAAGGGCAATAAACTACAAGACCTGTCTCATTGGTCCTGCTCCATTTCATGAAATAAATGCGAATGTAGTAAAATTTAAAAATACCTACCCTCCCCCAGAAGAGGAAGAGTAAATTTTGAAGGTGATATCCTTCGAAAGACCATATTCTCCCAAGACGGGGGAAAGAAATAAAGAAAATGATGACGGTAAAAATGGGATAATAAATACCACCGTTGTGATATAAAGTGTCATTGGATATGTACATGAAGTGCGTCAAAGTATTTATTCAATCTCTGTCCTGAATTGAAAAATTATTAACATAAAATATAATGATCATTTATATTGGTGAATATGTTTTGTGATCTTGAAAATAACTTTATTGATTTCACTTTTCTAAATGTTGGACATTTCTTTGTCGGTCACCCTTAAGGTGGTCCACACGAAAATATTGAAGAATAAAATTTTTCTAAAACAATAAATTTTGAACTTATAAATATTACCATGTATTTACGAAAACAAAATCTAATTTAATGTTTTTATTTGATGAAGAATATGGACATTTATGGTTTCGATGACAAAGACTTATGTCTTGCCGATAGTGGATCAACGCACTCCATACTAAAAAATAAGAATTGTTTTTCTGAGTTGACACTGAAAGAAGCAAGTGTGAGTCCTATCTCTGGTAGTGTCAAAATAATCGAAGGCTCCGGGAGAGCAACAATTTTATTACCGAGAGGAATAAAAATTTTCATTACTAATGCATTATTTTCTCCAAAGTTCCAAAGAAATTTGTTATGTTTTAAAGATATCCGTAGAAATGGATATCATATTGAGATTGGTACTGAAGGTAATCGTGAATTCTTGTATATTACAAGTACGAATTCTGGAAAGAAGACGATACTGGAAAAGCTACCTTCTTATTCCTCCGTTTATAGTGCACATTTATTGGTGCTATTGAAATATACACAACAAACGAGAAGATCGTTGATGAATTTACTATTTGGCATAACCAGTTAGGCCATTCCAGTTATATAATGATGCGCAGAATAATAGAGAATTCACAAGATCATAGTTTGAAGAGTAAAAAGATTCTTCATTCTAGTGAATTCCCGTGTACAACCTGTTCTCAAGGCAAGTTAATTGTAAAACCATCACCAGTTAAAATTCGTATCTCCTGCATTTTTGGAACGTATACATGGTATTATATGTGGTCCCATTAACCCACCGCGTGGACCATTTCAATATTTTATGGTCTTAATTGACGCATCTACGAGATGGTCACATGTATGCTTATTATCTACCCGCAATCTGGTGTCGCGAAATTACTTGCGGATATTATTCGATTACGTGTGAATTTTCCTGATCACAATATAAATACAATTCGGCTTGATAATGCTGGTGAATTTACATCCCATGTCGATTGGGATTAGTGTTGAACATCTTGTAGCTCATGTTCATACACATAACGGTTTAGCTGAGTCGTTCATTAAACGCATTCAGTTAATTACACGGCCAATGTTGTTGAGAACTAAACTCCAAATGTCAGTTTGAGGTCAGGCTCTATTGCATGCAGTGACACTAGTACGCATCAAGACAAAAAATTACAATGTGTTTTCCCCCAACAAATGGTTTTTGGTCAGGAACCAAACATATTCCATCTTAGAATTTTGGATGTGCGATTTATGTACCAATTGCTCCACCACAACGCACAAAGATAGGGCCTCAGTGAAGGCTGAGAATATATGTTGGGTATGAATCTCCGTCAATTATTATATAGCTTGAACCAATGATGAGATGTTTGTTTACTGCTTGTTTTTCTGATTGTCATTTCAACGAGTCAGTTTTCCCAACATTAGGGGGAGATAAAATTCAGTCGGCAAAACAAATAAGCTTGAATGAATTATCTCTATCTCATTTTGATCCTCATACAAATCAATTGGAACTAGAAGTTCAAAATATAATTCATTTGCAAAGATTAGCAAATCAATTGTCAGATTCTTTTACTGACCTAAAACGTGTGACAAAATCACATGCGTCGGCTATTAATGCTCCTGTTAAAATTGATGTCCCTGAAAGACAACATACCATTGAAAATGAGATAAAGACGTAATTGAAAAGAGGTGGGCCAATTGGTTCACAAGACAAAAATCCATGTAAGTGAAAATGATCAAACATTGCAGATGACAAAAAACGAGGAGAAGATTCCCGAAGAATTTTCTAAGATTCCCGAAGAATCTTAAGACATGACTGAAAATGAACTTCCTAAAGAAGTTTGGGTACCCCATAATATCGATAATGAAGAGCTCTTGATTAATTATGTCATGTTGTGTGTAAAATGGAACCAATACAAAATTGACGTCGATGATAAATTTATATATGCTGCAACATGTGCCATAATGAATGAAAATGAGGATCATGAGCCAACATCTTTTGAGGAATGCATGTGTAGAGATGATTGGCCAAAATGGGAAGACGCAATCCAATTAGAATTGGATTCCTTGGAAGAAAAGTCTTTGGAAAAATATCACGCACACCCAAAGATGTGCGGCCCATGGGTTATAAATGGGTCTTTGTGCGGAAACAAAATGAGAATGATGAAATCGTGCGCTACAAGACATGAATTTTTGCACAAGGTTTTTCCCAAAAACTGGGTATTAATTATGAGGAGACATATTCTCCCGTGGTGGATGCAACTACTTTTTTGTTATTTGCTTAATTTGGCAGTAAATAAATCCCTTGAAATGCGTTTAATGGATGTAGTGACTGCCTATTCGCATGGTTCACTTGATAATGATATTTATATTAAAATTTCAGAACTATTGAAATTACCAGAGGAATGTAATTCCGGTTCTCAAGAACTTTATTCGACCAAGTTGGGTCGATCTTTATATGGGCTGAAACAAGTCGGATGCATGTGGTATAATTGCCTTGGTGAATATTTAATGAAACAAGGTTATCAAAATGACCAGATCTACCCTTGTGTATTTATAAAACGACCGGGGTCTAAATTTGTTATTATTGCAGTCTATGTTGATGACTAGAATGTAATTGGGACTTCTGAAGAGATCTAAAAGGCTGATGAATATTTGAAAATAGAATTTGAAATGAAAGATCTTGGGAAGACAAAGCTTTGTCTTAGGTATGAGATTGAACATTTTGAAAATTGTATTTTTCTGCACCAGTCTCAATACACCACTAAAATGCTAAAGCGGTTTTATATGGATAAAACACACCCTTTGAGCACGCTGATGGTTGTGAGATCGCTCGATGTGAAAAATGATCAATTTCGACCACGTGAAAAGGATGAAGAACTATTTGGTCCAAAAGTTTCATATCTCAGTGCTATTAATGCCTTGATGTATTTGACAAGTCATACTCACCCTGATATAACTTTTGTATTGAATTTATTAGCGAGATATAGTTCTTCTCCAACAAGGTGGCATTGGAATGTTATTAAACAAATATTTCGATACCTTCATGGTACGGTTATCCTAAGTCACTTAGTAGATGCTAGATACTTATCTGATCCCCACCAAACTCGATCGCAAACAGGTTATAAATTTACATGTGCATGCACAACTATCTCTTGGAATTCCATGAAGCAAAAATGGTTGCAACTTATTCCAATCATACTGAAATATTGGAGATTCGCAAAGCCAGTCAGGAATGTGTTTGGTTAAGATCTATAATTCATCATATTCGAGAAACTTGTGGTTTGAAATTAGACAAGACAGCTCCCACCACTTTGTTTGAAGACAATGCCGCTTGTATTGTTCAACTGAAGGAAAGATTAATCAAAGGAGATAGAATAAAGCACATTTCACCAATATTCTTCTTCACTCAAGACCTACAAAAGAATGGTGAAATTTGTGTTCAGCAAATTCCCTCTAGTGATAATGTGGCCGATTGAGAAATATTATATGACGTGCTCAAGAGGGGAGCTATACATTGTACCATTTTCCCCTGGCCATGGTTTTTCCCAATGAGTTTTCCTGGTAAGATTTTTAATGAGACAGTGTGCTCCAATGGAAGATGTACTCTTTTTCCTTCACTGGGTTTTTTCCACAATGGATTTTCCTATTAAGGTTTTAACGAGGCATTGTTCTAGAATGAACATTCAAGGGGGAGTGTTATGAACCATGAACGAATAGTGGTGTTATGAACCATTAACAACGGTGTGTTATGAATATTCATTAAATGTGTACTAAGTATAGGTTAAAACATGCATTTACACCGATGGTTTTAATATTTTGATTTAATGCAACATAACTTCAGATACATGACATGGATGTATAAATATCATCCTATATTTTCTTGTAAGTACACACAACTGAAGAGAAAATAAGAAAATACAAACACCCTTCATTGAATATTGTATCTCTATTGTCATTTCTTTATCCTTTAATTATCTAGACGTGTTTTCTTTGGAAAACAATATATATTACATAACACTTTATTCTATATTGTACGATCATCTACTTAAGTAGATGAAGAAATAAATAGAGTGAGATTAAGCTTTTCTTGACTTAATTGTATACATTTTATGGTCTCAATTCTCGAGGGCCTCAAGGAATGTTACGGAAACAGAACTATTGTGCTCTTCTATTTTATGCAAATAGCTGAACAAATTCTATGTATAAATAGATATTGAATGGATATATAGGTCAAACGTTCATGACATATAATTATTGAAATTTTATAATTTAGAATTCTCAACATTGTAACCTCCACAATTAATCTTATTTAGTGACTCCGATAAATACCTTCGCATTAATCATCATTAAAATAATTAAATAGTCATTAAAACTCTAGGAGTTAGCTTAATATGAGTTAAAATAAAACGTTTATATTATATATTAATTTTGAAATAGCATTTGGTACGTAGATTTTGGTACATAAGTAGCTTATAGGTCACACACACATATATAAAGTTGCACAAATAAGTCAATCATTGTTCTTTGGTAACCTTTCACTATGTTGACATCATAGGTTTAACTGGTGTTATTTTTACAAATTGAAATTTGTGGAGAGAATTAACTAAAAATGTTGAAATGTTTAATGAGTTATTGAGAATATATATATAAAGGAACTCATTTAATTTTATGTTTGCAATTTTAGAATAAATTCTACAAACGTAAGTGAAAATATTAATAATAATAAATAAAATAATTTGCTATTGTATCACCTCTCATCAATTTAGGCAAGGCAGACTCTATTTCTTTTTATATAAATTATTCATTATAAAATGTAGGCATTTAATTAAGATAATTTGCTGTTCATACCATACTTTGTCGATTTGTATACCAAGCAAGAACCGTATTAGTTTTTCTTGATCAAAGTCAGTTTAACTTCAATTTATAAATCGTGGTGATTAATAAGGGGTATTTATTAGGAGAGTTATATAATTAAAACAATTAATTGTGGCGGTTATAACGTAAATAATTAAATTGCAGGTGTTAATTATATTGTTTTGACTATTCACTTTAAATAGTAGAACTTTTATGTTATCATTATACTGATTGGGTCTGGAGTTTGGCCGTGGTTCCGTGTTATTCATCCATCAACATATATTGTTCAGACTTCTCTTTAAAGGTAAAAAAATAAACAAAATTTTCCAATATTTCGTATAACATTTATATATTGGTAAAGTTTTGAGAAATGCCGTCTTTCCATAGACTTATGGAAAAACGAGGTTTAATTAAAATAATAAAAGGTAAAAGGTCTTGATTGCAATATTAAAATTTTATTATGCAACGTGTAGTAATTATAAAGTTTACAACCCGGTCATACAACCCAAAATTTTTATCTTCATTTCTTCTAATTTGCACTTTAAACCTTGGTCTTTCCATGACTTCTGGAAAGACCGTCTTTCAAGAGACAGACTCTTATATATTAAGTACTCTAAAAATAAAAGATATTGTATTAAAATTTAAGGCAATTTTACATCCATCTTTCATATTACTTTACCAATAGTTTTCACAACCTTAAAAAAAAATGACATAAAAAAACATCTAGCAACCTATTTAATTAAATCTTCATTATGAGGAAAAATTAAAAGAAGGGTTGGTATATTTCTGTTTGAATAATAATCAACATGTTAAAATTGCGACATTGTTTTTCCTCGACAAAATGTGAGACTTAGTTCGAAAAACATTATATTTGTTATATTTTGGGCACTAGTTTACTAATATATGATTTATGAGATTTTGTGTCAAATAAACTTATTTGTTTGTTGCGTATAGAATTGACATGTTGAGAAATTACTAAATTTATGTTCAAACTTATAGAGGAGAAAAAATTAAATATAAATTATTTGATTTTTCCCAGTAAGAAGGGTAATTAAGGCAATTGAAATATTTTTATTAATAAGAAAATTTTGTTATAAAACACATTGCCTCTATTAATATATTTAATAAAGTTACAGCCTTTTATTAATATTAAAATTTTCATCACTCCTAATCATTTTTTTCCAAAATAAAAGGAGTTAATCGACTCTTCAACTCTCTCCGGTGCCATGAGTGATGACCTGCACAATTAGGTCATTCTAGTTCGCTTGCAGCACTTGCAGTGGTAGATCCAAAACAAACATTGAAGGGGTGCTATTAAAAGTAACTAACAAATTTATTAAAATATACATAAACAATAAAATTGTTTAAAATATTTAATCATATAATGTGTGGTAAAAAAATAGTGAAAATTAATAATACATGTACTAACTTTGTTGAAACTTTTGCTACTTTGGAGAAGGTTTATATAATTTTTAAAGTTTTGTTGCTTAAAATTTTGGCATATACATAAGCAAATACTGCTAGAAAACTTTTTCAATTCCTTAAAAATATATATTTGACAATCCGGTAAGTCTTTCAATTATATAATTTTCAACTAATTAAAGGGGGTATTTACATGGGAATGGAAACTTGTGCAGGTCTTGACTATCCCAGTTCCTTGTGGGCATTGTCGTTTTTAGAAAATTCTAAAGTGGGCCACGGCCCAAGAATACCACTCTTTTAATATACTTTAATGTTTTAATTAGGAAGCTTCTTTCCCAATTACCTTCTTCCTTTACAGTACATATTTTTCTCTCTCTGCGCATCTCCGCCAGCAACTTTGGAAAATTTTCATTTCCAAATACATATTAGTAAGAACTCATCTCTATTTCTTAATTAGAAGATGTCACTTATTAAGGGGTAGATGATAATTTTTTTAAAAAATTAGCGGCTGCCTTAAAAGAAATATTTAAACCTTCCTTCTTGTATGTCGGAGTTGAGGTGGTGCTGTAGCACCACCCGACACCCCCTTAAATATGACTCTGATCACTTGCAGCCTCCTCTCCAATCTATCATACGCTCTCTAGCAGTGCAAATGTGCTCTTCTTTATCGGCAGGATCTAGTGTTCTAACGTTTCTCAAAAAGAGGTTTAACATTCTATGATGCTCTTGAATTTGATTTTGTAGTTGCCTCATTTCGATAGAAATTGCATAAGCTTGTTTGCACCATCCATGGCTAAACGTGCTGATACTCAGTGTATTTTATTTTTATTTGATGTATTGAAAAAAATTATCGATCGAGTATCTATTTATAAATAGGTAGACAAATCTCACCCTATCTCTCTTTATCCTCTAATGGAGATCTTTAATCGGGGGACATCAAGCAAAATGTTTTTATAAAATATCAATATTTTAAGTAGAGTTTTTAAAAATTTGTAAACTAGAGTGAATATTTGGAAGTACATAAGTTGGTGATCCCCCCACGAATCTTATTATTTCTTTAAAGAAATTTGCAAAAAAAGATGCGGTTCATATACGCTTACACTAAGATTCGTTGCCAAATATTAGAGCAGATATCTGATCTAATATTGATGTTTTATAAATATTTTAAGGAAATGTTCAAATATTTTTTTACCATCAACATGTATTGTTCGGACTTCTATTTAAAGGTTAAAAAAGTTAACCAAAAATTGTTAATACTCCCCTCATTTTCCACATGCATAAGAGGCTTTAAAAATATATATATTTCATGTCGAACTATGAAATTGGACGGCTCATAAAATGAGCCTTCTACTTCAAAAAATAACATTTATATATTAAGTACTCTGAAAATGAAAAATACTATAAATTTTTTTTCTTTAGACTTGTATTAATAATTAAACATAGCAGCACTAGCATAATACATGGTACTAACAGCCAAAGGAAACAATTTCAATCTGCTAAAGTTGATAATGAAAGAACCAAACTACCATTCTATTCTTCATCACCATAGTCACCGTCACTATAGTTCTCATTTTCGTAGTCATGCAGAACTCTCACATGATCCTTCAAATCAATATAGTCCCCACGGATGTCGCAGGAATCCAGTGCGCAGGTTCGCACAATCTGATTCATGGAGTCACGAGCACGCTAGTCGACGATCCACCTAGTGATTTCACCCCTGCGCAGTGGGTATGAAAGCATGTGTCGACCTCTTTCCATCGGAAACTCAAATCTAGTTGGCCTTCTGTCGTCAAAAGTCCACTTGGCCGGATGCACCACAGATCGCAAATAGCAGAACTGATCAAAACAGTTTGACGGGAGATAACTTGAGTCGCACACATAAGGTCGACAACGCTTATCGTGCGACGAATAAATTAGGAGGATGGCTTTGTGAGGAGAATCAAGGCATATGGGATATTTGATTTCATCTCATTCACCCTTCCTTTT
>JAULKM010000012.1:7696384-7715841 GCA_032355605.1 Rubia tinctorum | reverse complement strand
TTTCAGGGGTGTCTTAAATCAGGTTGAGTTAATTATTTAGAACATAAAATTATTGACATCACCCGTCACATAATGGTAAGTAAAGTTTTAAAAATATTTTTTAACATCAACTTAATAACCTAACAGGTTAGAGTTTTTCAATGAAACATCAACAGAATAATAGAATAGGTTAGACCCAAGACATCAACTGATGGAATACTTAAAACATCATCACTAATATTTAAAAGGTCAAACACAGAATTTGAAACATCAATATTCAAACAGAGCATAGTAATACCTCTTTAACTGCTTTTGACATAGCCAAATCTTGGTCAGTGAATATAGTCACTGGTTTTTTCCTCCCATTAATTTTTTGAATACCTCTAGAAGCCATACAAAAGTTTCAGCCTTTTCGTCTCCAATAAAAGTGCATCCAAACATTGCATTGTTCCAGTGATTGTTTATCCCGACAATCGGAGCACAAATGAGATTATACTTGTTTGTCTGATAAGTGGTGTCAAAAATCACATCACCACCATATAGCATGCAATCTTCTTTCATTATCGAGTCCTTCCAAAAGAGTGCATTTAGTTTTCCTTCATCATCCAGCTTGACTCTAAAAAAGTAGTCTTCCTCAGCAACAGCAATCTGATAAAACTTGTCAATGACATTCTGAGCATCCCCCCTTCTGTAGTGCCCATTTTGTACCTGTTCACATAATTAATATGATCTCTCATAGTGTGCCCTACATTTTCTTCTCCTTGGGCAGCGCATGCTAAATACTTGTAACTTGCTGCTGGTTTGAGATCTGCCTTTTCCATAGCTTCGATTGCTCTTCCTTTATCGTTTTCAAATCTTCTTTCACTACGCTGCAGGTACTGCCATTCAGATTTTGTGCACTCATGGTTATGCTCAATGAAGTGGTGCTTGATTTCATAGAACTTTTCATCAACTAGTTTGATCCTGATCTGAGCTTTGCATCATGTTCAGATCACTGGAAACTCCTTTGATTTTCTTTTTCTCTTCCTATCTGGATCTAGAGTAGGTGTATTTTCAGGTCTTGATATTGACTTTCCTTCACATGAGCATGTGAAATATTTTTCCCTAATTACTCCTTGGTTTGATTGTCTTGTTGTTGACTTCCTTACACAAAATCCAAGGGCAGTTGCATGTGCTCAATACAATTTTTCAAGCTCTTCCCAAGTTCTTGCTCTCACTCCTTGTAAACACTCCCTTGCATCTATCTCCAATAGATTGGGAAAATTATCTGGTAGATCTGTCATTTAAATCACAGATCATTCAGTTTGTTTATAAAGTGACAGATCAACTCTATCAGTTTCAGGAACAGTTAACTCAGGTGCAGAAACATCAAATTCTTTTATTAAAACATCAACCTATATAATATAAAGATCACATAGCAATATATGCTGGTCAGTTTCTGAATCATGTGCAGAAGCATCAAACAATTTTATTAAAACATCAATCCATAAAATAGAAACATCACATAGCAGTATATGCAGGTCAGTTTCTGAATCAGATTTTGAAGTTTTGTTACCCATGTCATTACTATGCATCTAGTTTTATCACCAAGCATAAGGAAGTCAGTCATTTTTATAGCATGACACACTAGTTCAAGCAGCCAATATTCACTAAGAGTTCACATCAGATACACAAGTATCATACACTTTGATTAACACATCAATCTCTATATCAGTAACATCACATAAAATAAATTGAGGTCACACTTTGATACAGATCTACAACAGCATCTATATATACTGGCACAGAGCATCGATTCTGAACTTCAAAAACAATCGCAAGCTTTTTGAGCTGAAAGATCAGTCTTCATCAAAATATTCACAAGCAATTGGAGCTGAAACATTCGCAAGCAGATAGAATCGGGTTTTATATGATGATTCCGGTTTTTAAAACTTACCTTTTACAGAATTTTGTTCGATTTCATTAACTGTTTCGTTCACCACAGTAATCTGTCGTACATTGTTCAAAAGGTATGTTGATGAATCTTCAGTTTTACTATCATCTTCTTCGCACATCAATTGATATTCCGATCTGCAAAATAACCAAAAGTCACAAATGATTGTGGATTGTTCAACAAACTGATTCGATTGTCTAGTTTTGAATGACGAACCTGATTGCTTGTTGATTGATGTTCTTCATTACTTTTCTTAATTCTGATTGCAGATGTTCAGGATTAGATCTTTGAAGCTTTTGGCGTGAGGGATTAATGTGGTTGAAATCGGTTGAAATTCTGAAAATTATTTAGAAGTGTGTTTTTCGTTTGCGCCTTCATCAAAAGCGCTTTTGTTGTCAGGTTTCCTTCCATTTTTATATTTGTAGGTTAGTCCTCCTACTTTTTCGTGCATTTTTAATTGGCACCAAAATAAAAATAATTACGCTAGGGCCCCCAAAAATAGTTTGCCTTTTACCTTAAATTATTGTAAGTCTCTGGTCTTACGGCAAGACGGTCTCGCAGGAGACTGACTCATGAATGAGTGAGATTATGTTAGATGAATGGTTGAGATTTGGTGTAAAAATTGGTGTAAAAATAAGGGTGTTAATATGACCCTTTATGTGTGTGTATGTGTATGTATATGTTATAATTATTTATTTTTACAAAATTAAACTTGATCCTTCTAAAAGTCATTTTCCTTTCCCGTTCCGACTTCTCAGTTCAATACATTTGCACGTTTATTATTGATTTTTATTTGATAATTTTATGTTAATGTATTTAGGGGCCTCATTTTTTTTATTTTGCACAGGATTTCCAAATTGTCATAGATAGCACTGATTTGTGTTTGTATACTTATTGAAAATTATGATCAAACGTATTGTGAAAAAATAATAAATAATGTCCAGATTCAACTTGGCCGGAGTACAAAAGATGAATGCGAAAAGGGGATTGCTCAGGTAGCAACTACAAACAAAAAAAATTGAAGGAATCACCGATTTTTTCATATTAACATTCTTTATTTTTTGGATGTTTTTTAATTTTGGCACCTTATTTTTCTTTTAATAAATTCTAGATTATTTTCATCAACTATATTTAGTTTTTACTCTCCCAATACAATCTCCTCTACCCATTTTACTTTTTTTTTAAAAATTGTGTCCATTGTTTGGAGCCAATATTTTGGGGCCAAGAGGGAGTGTTTTTGCTAAAGCGTACTCCCTCTATATGGGTCCTAGCTGCACATACTGCATTTTATCTACTCTAAGTTTCAGAAAAATAAAGCACTGGGAACCGTTCAAGATATAATATGAGCCTATCGAGCAGGTTTCGGTAATAAATTACCGAATGCAGCTGGCGGGCTCTACAAAAAATTCTGAATATGAAATTCGAAAAATCAAAAACATACTACAAAGGGTCATCTCAAAACACAGATTACACGGTTCGCGACATCAATATACAGATCATTGTATTCCATGACACTCACTTCATTACAATGGGACTACCGCAGAATGCATACACCAATCTATTTTCACTGTTACGGAGAAAAGACAGAGATACGTATTATAGCTTGAACTCTACATGTCAGTGTGCACAAGGAAGTGAAGTGTGCAAAAGCACAGGAGAAATGAGGCTATTCCCCAAATCCAGTCAAGTACAAGGATCGAAACTTTTGGAATGGCCATTGCATTGACAATCTTGAGTAGGTTTCTAGCATGCTGATGCAATATACTATACATCTCCCTTAAAATTCAGTGTCAAAACATGCAACAAAGACTTTGGAAACCATGGTCCTCGCAAAGGGGACATAGCTCAAGCTATACCTGCAAGTTTTACATTAAGAAGGATGAGTTTGTTTCATTTTTGGGCTGAAAGGTAGAATATGATGTAATATTGACCAACAGAATATGATGTTAACTCTCTTTTTAAATGTATGCAAGAATATATACAAGATTGTGAAGATAAAGTTCCTATTTAGAAAAAAAACATATAAAATAATGTGTATGATGATGCAGAGCTGAGAGACTTCACGAGGACAGATAAGACTTTTCTTCTGGAATATATGCAAGAATGTAGCAACAAAATTGCTAGTTGAAATCCCACATGATTAATGAAGATGACTTTTCCAGAAGGATATTGATAAAGGTAGTGAAATGGAATAGTGAAATTATATACCAACTAATGTGGCATGAATGAAAAGACAAATTATCCTTTGTTAGTTTGCACTTCATACAAGAAGTGGTATAGGGATTGTCTTTCAACAAATGACATATCATTTTACCATTTCACAATGAATTCATCACTCCTTCAAGAAACACATCAGTATCTATGTCAAGTGTAAAGTTCACATGCAATCAAAGATAAAACGAACCCACAAGTTGATACATTGTGTCACAGGTATCATAAATGCAAGTAAAAGACCAGTCTTCAACATACTGCTGATACACGACTCGGTTGTAACTTTTCTCTTGTGTTACCTCACTTCGTACAAGTTCAAAGTTGAATAGACAGACACCATAAATAAAATTGATTTCCATAAATTTGGATGCCACACAAATACTATAACAAAGAAAACATCAAATGTCATTACTTGGGGAAGCTTCGTTATAGAGCCGATAATATTAAATTACTTAGGAAAGCTTACTTACCAAACAAGTGCACCAAACTCCAGTGAAATAGCCAAAAATGTCAACAGCTTATTTCTTACCTATTTACCAAAGAGAATGGTATGTAGAACATATTATATCTTAGAAGCTGAAATAACAAACTGAAAGGAAACCCATTAACAAACTTACATATAATGCACAGAATAGAGAAACGATAATGCTGGCAAGATATATAGCAGTGGCATAGATCCGAGCAGGGTCAAGCATCATTGTCATCTGCCGTTTAGGTCCTATGAGAAATGCTGTGCTGCCATCCAGAAAATTGGAGTAAAACAGGAGAGTAGTAGATTACTTCTGGCAACAGACAATATGAAATTGGAAACTGCATATCACTATCAATTTTGGATGATCCTCTTACTCCAAGAGGTTATTTACCCATAAAAGTGAACATTCTCCTAGACAACTGCTTAACAATTAACATATAGACTTTTCATATACAATAGAAGATACAGCAGAAAAAGAGATCCCAGAGAAAAGAAAAGATGCAAGTAAAATAGATGACAAGAAAGATACAGATCACATACACTAATGAAAGCAAGCAAAATATGAGCGTTCGTAATGTTGGAGATTACATTATCACATGCATTCTATACAAATAATGATTATCATCGGAAAAGATATAATAAACTTTAGAAACAGATACAAACCTGCCAAGAGCGAGCAGATTACCAAAGGAGAATGTTATACCAAATTTGATCGGATTGAAGAACACAAGCATGGACTGAAAAAAAGAAGAAAATCACATTACTAGGACTGACATTTGGCTTTGTAATTTGGCAAGTTTTTATTAATTCAAATTAAAGATTGCATGAAATGACAAAAAATTACTCCAAGGTTATAAAATGACTTTTTTTGCGAGATAGAGGAAGCGAAGGAATAGGTAAATGATCTTAGTGGGTAGACTTTGAATGCTCACCAGAGGTATGCACACATATAAGACACCTTTATGTTGGACAATTATTCACATATCAGAGAAACCAATCAACAGCTACAAACCATTCACTGCACATATTTATGATTAAGATAACTGTTTATAATTAAGGGAAAACAAAGAGGAAAAGCATATAGGAAAAGACACCTGTTTATGATGAAGGAAAAACAAAGAGCATATATCACTGTATGCTGATGCTTGCTATCATTTGTGGAGAGAAATAGTACACATTTTAAAGCTAATCAAATTCAGGTGGACAGGCCGGTTCACTTGATCAAGGATGACGTTGCTCTAAGGAGGATGATAGTTGGTTGATTTGTATAGTCTCGGTTAAGGTACTAAGAATGGAACTCATTTTTGCTGTTTTGATTTTATAGAGGTTAAGTTAGATGGAAATGTATTAGATGACAATTTGTATCGACATTAACTTGCTTTGGTTGAGAAGTTGTACAAAAAGGTTTCCATCACTGCACATTTTGCAAGTCATTTTTTTTATTCTCAATTCTCATGAGCAGTGGAGCAATGTTGGGACAGAAGCAAATGGAAACTTTGAAAGAACAGATTACACAGCAATGCTGAGACCGAAGCAAATGGAAACCGGGAACTCACCAAGAGTGTACAAGTTATTCCAGAAACCAAGCATATGACGAACCCATAAAGCCTCTGTGGACACATGTAAGGACATATAATCAGTAAGAATAAAACAGACTTAAAACATTGAAATCATCAAGTGAAACAAAAATGGCATATATTTGAGCCAATTTATACGTGACTATGTGTTAAGATCTAAATGCTAAATCATTTAAATTCAAGAAAAAGTAGTTTAATAGCAAATAATTAGGATGATCATCCTTTGAGTAATATTCTTAAACACAATTTTCATCTGTAAATGATTGCTTTCATAAAGAAAAGGCCAGTGAGACATGGTACTGTAACAGTTAGAAGCAAAACACAAAATTATATCCAGTTTGAGCTGCAGATGCACCATATCCTGGCAAATAAATCATCAACAAATTTAATCGTAGTCTGTATTGCCGGCGCATCTAATTAAAGTGAAGTAATCGACTCCGTAGAAGGATTCATTGTCTCCATACACTAATTTGTTTCCTTCCCAGTGTATTTTCCGATTAAATAACCAGAGCTGAAAATCTGTTCCACTCTTCTTCAATCCACTTCCACCGCCGCCCTCTGCCTCTCGTTTTTCCTTTAGCACATTGCTTTCATCTAAATATATTTTCTGTGATGGTTCTAGTGGGAATACACAGATCCATATATAAATCATACAACACATGATAACATTCCTAAAAGCAATCGGCTGATCCAAATATGATATAAGAAGTCCCTACTCGAAGTTTGATAAATTTGACTTGGATGCTGCCTTCAACATCTCCACACAGAAATCAGATCTGTGCAAACTTTGATGCTTCTTTCTGTCGTGTTAGCTTTGATTATTCTTCCAGCCTTACAAATTAATACCTCAATCTATCGAGACAATTCGGTATTATCAACGGGCATACAAGCTCCGTTCTCTAAAACACTGAACAAATGATACAGAATCACGTCTGAGCAAAATCAATGCCAAATTGTATTTATTAAAAGGAAGAAAACTCGTGATCAGAGTTGTGAACACAAGGTAATCAAGTAAAAATGCAATGAGAAAGGGAGAAATAGTACCTGTTTGGTGGACAGAGCGCAGGTGCGATTGAGATCATCCATAAAAGCAAAAGAGGAAGATGAGGCTTCCGCTTCCGCTTCCGCTAACGATTCCTCGTCGGCTTCCATCCCCACCAGCATTTTCATCTTCTCAAGTGCCACATTCATTCTCTCCATGCTTTTCTTCTCCGCTATTCAAATCTTTGCTTCAACTCAACTCTCACTATAAACCCTCTAGGAAATTCTCAAGGAGGATAGGCGAAGAATTATTTTCCAAAATGGGTTAATTTATAATTATTGAATTTTTAAGTCTTTAATTAAGAGAAGAGCTCTTGATACGTGGTCTGCCAGACTAAGTCATGGATATTTCACGGTATTTTTTTCACTTATGTGCTACATTGTTAAATTAAGTTATAAATTTTTTAATTTTAAAAAATAAGTATTTTTAAAGTTACATTTTGTACTTTTATATAATATTTTTCACATTTTCACATTCAAACGCACCTTATTTCATCTTTATGTTTTAAATTTAAAAAGTAAAGTAGCATGCCCATAAGTTTATGGACGGATCACTTTTCTTAAAACTTCTCCTTTAATTTATTGTTACGGTTTCCTGGTTCCTCTTTCCTCTGCGTCTTCTTCTATGTCCATAAATATATTTCCTCTCTTCGCATTGTTCTTAGCATGTGCTCCGCCTCTTCTCCATCTCTTCTTCGTTTCTTCATCGATCGCCACTCATTTCTCCGCATCTTCTTCGCATTTCTCAGTTGCAACTCGTTTCTCTGTCTCTTCTCCGCATAAATCCGCCACTGCTCGTTTCTCTGCTTCTTCTCCGGCGTCGTTTTCACTAGTGGACCAAAGAAGGCGATTTTATTGGACCAAAGAAGGCACTTTTCTAGTGGAATGAAGTGCTTATATAACCCTCAGTTATTTGTTATGTGCAAATATAACCTCGAGTTTTTTAAAAGTGCGGCTGTACCCGAAGTCATTGAAGTGAACAGTTGTACCCAAAAAAATTAGGAGGAAAAAAGGGGTACTCGGGTATAAGTTTACATATTTTGGTTAGCCATGGGTATATCTGCACTTTTGAAAACCAGTCATGAGTATATTAGCACTTTTGAAGAACTGAGGGTTATATTTGCACTTTGCAAAGAATTGAGGGTCATCTAAGCATTTTACTCTTTCTAGTGCCTTCTCTGGTCGTGCCTTTGATCGTTTCGATCAAAGACGGTTCCGAGAACCGCCTTCTATCGGATCTGAAATAGGTTCCGATTTCATAACCTATTTCCACGGTATAAAAAAAGAGGCCGCCGAAAACCTAAGTTTCTGGCGGCAAGCAAGAACACAGATTTGGAAACTACCGTAATCAAAAGACAAAAAATGAAGAGAAATTTGTAACTACAATAATAATAAACTAAACTATTACACAGATCTAACCAGAAACAAGAAACACTAAGAATATAAAAACATTAAAAAGAAGTAACAGATCTGGAGGGGGTGGAATCAAAAAAGCAAACATTAAACCTCGGCGGCGGGGGCGGCGCAGAGGAGTAGATGGCAAAGGAGCCTTGCGGTGGTGGAGGGACCCGCGACGAAGGCTAGGGGCTGCTGGAGTGAGATCTCTGGTGGTCAGGGCAACGTGGTGGAGGGCTCCGATGTTGAGGGCGGAGCGGTGGAGCGGGGGCTTTGGTGGTTACGGTGACGGCGGAGAGGTTGTCGCGATAGTGAGGGAAGCAGAGAGGGCTGCCCTGGTGAGTGCTCTGGCGGAGGAAACAAATTGGGATGGCGGAGGAAAGGGACGGTGGTGGAGACGGGGGAGGCGAAAGTGGCGGAGGGGCTGATTGAAAGGTGGCGGATGAGCGCACGGCCGGTGAGGAATAGGGAGAGACGGGAGGAGTTAGTCAAAATATGAGTTGAAAACCCTAGGGGTGGGGGTAGTATTTATTTAGTCCAAGTTGAAGGCAGCCCATTAAAGGCCCAAAATCACTTCGTCTGGACCTCAATCAAAGGCGGTTCTGCACTAGAACTGCCTTTAATTTATGTCCATCAAATGCGGTTCCTTAAGAACCACATTTGATCATTAAACCACCTTTTTCGGATCTGAAAGTAATTCCGAGTTCGGAACCTCATTCGAACCTCAATCAAAGGCGGTTCCTCAAAAAATTCATGGAACTTCCTTCTAATGGTGCCTTTAATAGAGGCTTTTCCACTAGTGTTTGTTTCTTCATCGGTTTTTTCATTATTCGCAGGCTGAGATATGTCAGATATCTAGGGTTTGTTTTCGGATGTATTGTTAATCAATTTTTGTTCAATTTTTCAGATTTGGTATATTCTTCATTTTGTTGAGTTTTGGATAGGCGTCACTTTTCTATGTTTTCACTTGCTATGTGCATTTTTCTCATATCTAGTTTTGAATTCTCCTCTTGTTGTACAACTAACGTGTTGATTGTCCTTTTTGAATTAGTAATTGCATATGTTTACTTATTTGTTGCATCTTTGAGTATCCAACATGTACTTGTTAGTTGTACTGTGAATGAATTTTTATTTTCATTCGTTGTTGATTGTTTGTTTTGAATAAGAAACTGTACCTATTTACTTATATGTTGCAACTGTTAGTATCTAGTGTGTACTTGTTAGCTAGTTGTATTGTGTATGACCTTTTATTTTCATTTGTTGATTGTTTGTTTTGAATTTAAAAACTACATATGTTCACTTATATGTTGCATTGCTAGTTGTAATGTGTATGACTTTTTATTTTCATTTGTTGTTGATTGTTCATTTTGAATTAGAAATTGTACCTGTTTACTTATATGTTGCATGTGTTAGTATCCAGCGTGTAGTTGTAAGTTGTACTGTGTATGAATTTTTATTTTCATTATTATTAGTTTTGAATTAGAAACTGCATCTGTTCACTTATATGATACAATTGTTAGTATCCAATGTGGATGACTTTTTGTAGGAGTTGGATCTAAACTTGAAGTTATAAATTTTAAGGAATTGAGAAATATGAACACGAGACTTCACAAGGCATTCCAGAACGAAGAGGATTCAAATGAAGATGACACTGAACTTGAAGATGATCCGCCATTGAAGATTGATAATTGATTCATTGTATTAAAGACTGACTATTAGTTAATCTAGATAGGAATACTATTGAAATTGCAAGTTTCCTAATGGAAGATTTTTGGTCAAAATATACTTATGTTGAATCAAAGATTTCTGTTACGAGCACTTGTAGCATTTATTTTGTATCTTCCCTTCTGTTCATATGTTGAGAGTCATTTTTGTGTCTGAAAGCCAACATTTGCATGCTTTTTATACAGAATATGCAATGTTTTTACATTTTTTGATTTCATGCCGACAAAACTTTCCGTGGCATCTCTTTAATTTAAATCAAGGAAATCTTGTTCATGTGTTTTTAAAAAAATATGGGCTTTAATGTAATCAGTACATATTACTCCCTCTGGTCCCTTATATTTGGCCCCTGCTTTTTGGCACTATTTTTTTCCAAGAGGGAAATGAATGGTGAAATTTGTATTGAAAATATAAAAAGTTAAGTGGTTGGATGAAACTATCTATAATTTGACAAAAATGGGTAGGAGCCAATAAAAAAGACCTTACATAAAAGGAAAGGGAGACATTATTAGTGGACCGGAGGGAGTATAAGGTATTACATGCAGCCTATATGAAAATTTGAAAATAATGAAGTGCTTATATAACCCTCAGTTCTTTGTTATGTGTAAATATAACCCCAAGTTTTTTGAAAGTGCGGTTGTACCCAAAGTCATCAAAGTGAGTGGTTGTACCCAAATAAATCAGGAGGAAAAAAGTTGGTACTCGGGTATAAATTTACATATTTTGGCCTGCCATGGGTATATCTGCACTTTTGAAAATCGACCATGGGTATATTAGCACTTTTGAAAAACTAAGGGTTATATTTGCACTTTTCAAAAAACTGGGGGTCATCTAAGCATTTTACTCAAATTAAATTCACTATAATCTATCAACCTCATCTCAAAAATTCATTAATGAAGATTAAAATTTTAGCATTGAATCAATGCAATACATCTTTCGTGAATATAATCCAACATTTAAATATACTTTTCTTTCTGAAGATGTTGAGAATTGTTTCATTTCCTGATTTGGTATCCTATAAGAAAGTCAAAACCTTATCGATTGTGACTGATTATCAAAATGACCATCACAAATTGTAAATGTTAATTGATTCCCCGTTTTTTCTTCTTTCTATATTGAATCGTTCAAGATCGGCAGTCACGTTTTCTTTACGATTCAATTTTTTATTCAATTTAATTAACTCAATCTTTGAGATTAGATCCAAATTACACAAAATATACTCTACACAAAAATAAATAAAAGTTTTTAGAGCAAATGATTTCTGTGGTCCCTTAACTATCACGATCTTCCACCTTCGACCTTTATTTTTGAACATTTTGGCCCCTAACTTGCAGTACTGTTTAGTCATGTCCATTCCATCAGGTCAAATCGTCAAGTTCGGTCAAAACGTTAGTTTTAAGGGAAAAATAGTCCTTTCCCATTTTTTTCTTCTTTCTTTTTCCTTCTCTCTTTCCCCATTCCCTTTTCTTGCCCTCACTCCATCACCCCACCACACCCACCGCCACCAAATCCATCCCCCGTCGCCCATCAGTGACATTATCATCCCTGGGTTGACCATCACCAGATGACCAGTGGCGGCGAAGCTTGATTCCGCCGGAGAAAAAAGCAACACCACGGCGCCATTGAATGGCGATGGCGTCAGAAGTTGAAGCAGGTCGCCAACCACCTTCCCCTTCCCCGACGCCACCCCACGTTTCCCTTCTCCGTCTCGATATCGAAGCCCGTCCTCGCTTTCACTATTCCTCTCCTCCTCCCCAAACTTGCCGCAATTGGAAAATATCTCCCAACAGTTCTCATAGGCGGCAAAAATTTGGTTAACTCCGGAGAGGAAATGGGGGTTTCAGGTGCTAGGGGTGGTGGATTTCAAGTGGTGTGGGTGGAGCGTTTCAGATGGCGGGGGAGGCGGAAAAGTGAAGGGGAAAGGGAAAAAGGAAAATGCCACTTTTGTCCTTAAAATTGATGCTGAAAATCTAGTTTAACAGTTTGACCTGATAAAATGGCCACGATTCAGCATTTTTGTAAGTTGAAAGAGTCAAAAGTATTTAAAAAAAAGAGATCAAAGGTGGAAGATTGTGATAGTTAAATGAGCAGGAAAGTAATTTGCTCAAAATTCTATTGTGATGTAACAAGTAACGGAAACTGAAGTAGAAATTTAGAACTCCTTTTCAAAATAATGTCATTCGTTATAATAAGAGTAAATGAAAGAAGCAAAAGAGGAACCGTTGACGTCATTTAAATATTGTCATGTCCTATTTTACCTTTTCTAAACTCGATGAAAAATGCACGAACATTTACACATATCAGATTATATGAGGTAAATATAATAAATTTTAAAAATAAATACTCCATCTGTACCAAGATTACCAGCGTATTTACTTTTTCATGGTGTTTAATAATCATATTTGATCGTCAATATCTCTAACTACATATAATAATTTTGCATAAAAAATTGATATTTAGAAACTGGACGTTAAGATGAATCTAACAATATCTCATATGATATTTTTATTATAGATATATAAATTGAAATTTAGGGTCAAAATTTACCAAGTTTGACTTTGAAAAAACAAATAGCCCAATAGACGGAGGGAGTATATAATATGAATTGTAAAGAAATCATGTATATAATTTAATGAGATGGTCTCTTGTGAGACATACTAAACTTTAGTCTGTGTCTTTTATGCAATTCTAACTCTATTCTACCTCCAAGCAATGGCGGAACATTGGGGGACCAGGGGGTGTCTGGTCCCGGCCAACTTTTTTTAACCATTAGTATTTTGTATTTTTCTTGTATTTTCTTTGTTTGTGTATAATGAAAAAAGGCCGTGGTCCCCCAAAATAATTTCTAAACGTAAGATACATGGTATACATGAAGAAAAACTGTATTAAAAAAAAAATTAGACTCCGACAAGAAATATAATTCCTTTTTATTTAATTTTACCTTTAATATTTATCCAAATTATATTTGGTTTTTATCTAATCATACACAAGTTTTTTCCTAATCCAAGATGTACGTATAATGTTAAATGTGATTCCAATTACAAGAATAGTATTAGTAAGAAAGTATGTTTTTGCCGAATCCAAGTCGTACACGGATTTTATAGAAGAAGAAGAACTTGTACACAATAGTATAATATTATAAGTAAAAAATATATTTTGATTTTAATTACAATTTGTACGTAGTACGAAATATATTTAATAGAAATAGTACCATTTAATAGAAATAGTATGATTCAAATTAAGATTTGACTTTTTTCTTTAAAACCAAGATAGTATAAACAATTGTGACATAATTTTAGAACAAAACATAAACTTTCAAATAAGATATCAAGGAGTAAGGCAAAACATGTTTCCGCAATCGAATAGAACATGATTTTCTACGAGATTATTTATTGGTCTATATCGAAAAGAATATTGCAAAGATATTTAACATTAATTCAATCATCGATACTTTTTATATGATCAAAGAGAGGAGAGCACTACTTAAATAAAAACAAGAACGTCGTCCATTTCAAAAATATCAATTTTATATTTTCTTTAGCATTATTTTGTTAATTTTTTGTCCTTTAAATGATATAATCTACTATGATTTGTTATTTTAATAGTCGATTCAAATTTTTTTATATGACTTCGGTCCCCCCTATATGAAATTTCTGGTTCCGCCCCTACCTTCAGGGACGTATCTCTAATAATTTTATAGGGATCTATCTCTAATATTTTTCTAGGGACTTTTTTGTCCTATTTTTCCCATCATTTTCCGCTAGCTACAATCTGCAAAAAAAAAAACATAAAATTTTAAAAAATATTTTTAAAATGCAAAAAAATCAATATGATTATCGAATTGAAAATTATAAACATCAGGTACAACTAACCAAACATCAACGGAAAATCATAAAAGATTAACTAAAAAAATTGAAGCAAAAAATATATAAAAAATCAAATAAAAATCACAAAAAATTGAAAAATCATCGACTACATCTAACAAAACATCATAAAAGAAAATCATAAAAACATCAGCAAACCTTAAATTATAATTTTGTTTTATAAAAAAACTACAAAATTCAACCTATATCACCTAAAAGCTAAAAATATCAATTCCTATCACTTAAACTTCATCAGGAAAATGAAAAAGTCAACATAAGGAAAAAAACACCACAAAACATCAACCATGTCAAAAAAAGGAACAAACATCAACTCCTATCACCTAAAACTCAAATAAAAAGTGAAAAACATCAACATGAGAAGGGAAAAATTAAAAATATCAACCCATATAACCCCAAAAAAACTACAAAACATCGAGTCATATCAACTAAAACTCACCCAAAAAATGTAAAATATCAACATGAGAGAAAAAACCTTTAAAAATCAACCAAAAATACGATACCTCAAGAGTATAAATTCTACAGTACCTCAAGATCACCCGACAGTCTCTCATCCATTTTATTCCTTATCGTTCTCTCGACAAATTGGTCATGCCTCCGGTTACAAAAATATTTGATATTGGGAATCAACCTCCAGTTGGCGGGTTGCCACAGTGAGGGATCTCGGGCTGGCACAAAACCCTCACTATATTAAGCAACGAAGGTGGTCATGTGATATTCCTTATCACAAAGCTCTACCTTATCATCACTCATTTTCCTGCAAACAACCAAGACATGGGAACAAGGCAGAAGGAAAAGTTGTCATTTGTGAGAACTACACTTTTTTTCTCGAGTATTTCACAGTATAGTGGAGTTCACCACACTGCTGTCAAAGGTCCTTGTTAAAACCTTATAAGTCTATGAATTCTGACCATACACATTCACAACATGTCTCTGCCCCAACTGTATTGCTTCTCAAATTTATTCCAAATTCTGCTTGGCAAAACAGGTCGGCACAATGACATTAATTTAGAATAGTTGATCTCCTCTAGAAACACATATGTTGAAAAATATTATTGAAGAAATGTACCTCCAGTTTTGTGCCTCCGTTAACTTTTGAGCAAACATTTCAACAGTTCATTCAAAAGTGGCGTTGATACATGCTGTTATCGGTAGATGCCTTGCGTGCCTGAAAAAATTGTTGTAACTCTCTGACATATTAGTTGTAAGAATTCCCCGATGGTTTCCATCAAAAGTAAGGCACCACTTACTGCTATCATGTTGTTTCAACCGATTCCAAGCAGCTGGTTTGAGTTTCTCCAACTCCTCCTTGTATTCTCTCCACCTCCTTTCTTGTCTAGCACTACCAAGTTGCCAAACCAGAGTTTTCAAATGTGCATTTTTAAACTTCCCACTATCTGCTCTGAGGAAGTTGGACTGAAAATGCCTCAAGCAAAACCGGTGGTATCCTGCTGGCTCCATCCATTCATCCATATGTCTCACTGTATTCAAGATCGCCTAATGATGGTCTGATATAATACATATGGACCTAGTATCTTCACCTACCACATGTTGTCAAAACTTGAGCATGAACCAGCTCTAGCTCTCTATAGTCTCAGCATCAACTATTGCATAGGCGATTGGCAATAGATAATCATTCACGTCGTGTGTCATAACAACTATAACATTGTGGCCTTGTATGCACCTCTCAAATGAGTTCCATCCACACTGATCACTGGCCTACAGTGGCAAAAGGCTCGATAGCCTGACCAAATTCCCAGAACACAAACTTGAACTTCCTACACCAGTGACCATGTATTCTATATGGTACGTCTGCCCAATCAACAACTGTGCTAGGATTAGCCTTGACCAGCTCATCCGTAAATGTTGGCAAACTTTCAAAGGATTCCTCCCAAGTTCCGAATAGCAAATCAATAGCCTTCTGTCGACCGTACCACACCTTCTTGTATGAAATGGTCACATTTAACTCCTCCTACACATGCGCTTGTACATTCTTGATCATGAAGAAAGGGTTCACCTCAATCTAATAGAGAATGGAACGAGAGATAATCAATTATGTCAAGTTACCGTTACCATCCTATCGACCAACACCAATACAAGTACGATTGCTTGCCCATTTAATGATCTCCCACATCCCGTGGGCAAACTTCTTGCTGGTTCTGACAACCCACTGACAATTTCCACTTCCTTCGACAGCATCCCTACATTTTGCATACCATGTACGCAACTTTCTCTCTACAATCCGGTGTTCCCCGTTCTTCATCAAACTCCACCTAGAAATAGCTTCTACCAATTTTGGCTTACTTCAAAATCGCATACCCAAGTTAACTTTTCCAGCCCCTTGAAGATAATTAGGATGTGTTCTGCCACAATCATTTGGGTCATATCCATCCTCATCAGGTTTACCGTAATCCCTAAAGAATGCTATGGTATTACGATTCTCCATATGATGGAATGTCGTGGCAACATTGTTTGTGTACACCACTAGTTCCCCATCATCCCCTGGATTCGAATTAGTTGATAAGGATTGATCATCTTCACATTCTGCTTCAAGTTCTCTACCTTCACCTTCATTATCATCAACACCTACCTCGCCAACAACACAGTCACCACCACCACCTCTTTTCCCTTTTAGCCACCCGCACAGCCCCCACGCCACCTGCGCCACCATTTCCTACACCGCTCAGCCAAGCATTGAAAAATTGAGATCCACCTATCTGACCCATGGAACGACATTGTGCCGCAGAGAATTTCGTACAAAATCACCCCAAAGCACTACCAATCGACGGAGAAATAGTGACCCTTCCAATTGATGACCTATGGCGCCAATACTCCTCCATTATGAGGAATGCGTTTAATTTTTTGATGAAATCCCAGTTGCGGTGACTCAAAGAATCGGAGCTGATTTCCAACGGGTGAACTGAGTTGACTCAGTCACAATCTTGGACTTGCAAAGCACCAGATTTGGAGCTCCGACCAGCGGAACTTCGATTCTCACGCGAAATCAAACTCTTCCATTTCACCTCCGGCGGCGGCAGAGGATATCTCCAAGCCCCACCACAGCCTCCGGTTGAGCCCACATCGGCACAACCCTCTCTCTGCTCAGCCCAAAGCCTCCCGCTTAGCCCAACTCTTCTCCGAGACCACTGATTCCCCTCCCCCTCACCACTGCCCTCCTTCTCCAACCTCCACTACTAATCCCCCCCACAAATCGTTCCCGCTGACGTACCCCATCCCTTCCCTAGCCTCGGCCACCCTTTCCCTCCTCACAACTGCACTCCTCTTTCCTAACCCTTCGCCACAGCCGGAAGCCCCATCCTCCCACCACCAATTGAACACCCCATGCTCCCAACATCGTCGAACACCCCCACACTGCTTCCTTCTTCTTCCCTCACTCCTGATTCACTATCGATTAGGCATCATTCGCGGTGGAGATGGGAAGAAAGAAAAATTAAGAAAGAAAACAAAGGGTGTCAGCGACGGGGCAGAAAATGAGAGCGTGGAAGAAACCGGAGGGGGGGGGGGGAGAAAGAAAAATGAAGTTGGGAAAATTTTGGTTTTTAATTTTTTTCGTTTCTTAATTCAAGGGCAAATTGGTCTTTTCAACAAAATCTGGCAGTAAAATGCTTGACCAAAAAGACAACGAGGTCAAAGGTTATTTTGGCACTTTCTGAGATTAAAGGGTTATATTGTCACTTTCTGAAATTATAGGATTATTTTAGCATTTAACTTTATATATTTTTACAATATTATTTTTACAAGTTTTAATTATATTTAATATGCTAAATATTTTTAAACTAATTACTGAATTCAAAGTGTGCAATTTAAAATAAGAGAATATCTTGAGAACTTAGGGCTCGTGGTTCTCATCAAATTAATCTCTTTCAGTTGTGGAGTACATGTTTTGTGTTATGTTATTAGAAAAAGTCTCAGTAAACTATGAACAGTTTACAGTGGTTTTTTACATTACATTTTGTAATTTTTATAAAATTTAAAATTGTATTTTAAAAATTAAAACAAATAATAATATGTATTTTAATGTGAAAATATAAAAACATAAATATATAAATAATTTTCAAAATTTCAAAATTTAGTATGCAATATAACAAATGCAGTGTATAATGTAAAAATAATGGTCTGTCAGGAGACTCTCTCTTATTGAATACTCCATTTATTTTTCGTACCATAAATTTAAATGTTTAGATTTATATTTAATAAAATGGGGGGATGAAATTGAGTTTAGAAAAAAAAATTATAGAAATTTTATCAAAAAGAAAAAGAGTACTCCCTCCATCCCAACTCAAATTTCACACTTTATTATTTGACAATATTCTCTATCAAATTTGATCATATATTTGAATAGATATATGAACAATAATATTATTAAATGTGACATTCTTTGATTCGTGGTAACAAGTAATATCTAAATATCAACTTTTTGAATGCCTTTATTATACGTAGTTGAACATATTAACGGTCAAACATGCTTCTTGATAACTATGAAAAAGATTCTATGAAATTTGAGTTGGGACAGAGGGAGTTCTTCTATAAAAAAAAGTGTGCTACTCCCTCTGTTTTCTTACATTTGACACACTTACAATTTTTTTATAATGTTTTTTGAAAGAGTAAAGTGCATAAATAACCATATTAAATTTCAAAAATGCAGATATGACCCTGTAAAATCTGAATGTACGAAAATAACCCTAAGTTTTTTTTATAAAATTGTGCAGTCATACCCATTTTGTTCAATTTTGGTATTGACTAAATGAAATCAATTGTTGACCAAACCTAAAAAGAGATAAATATCCCTAGCCTTAAAATTGAAAATAAAATGACCATTCTACCCTAGACTTTTTCTTCTTCATCATCTTCAAAAACACCCACTGGCCGCCACTCCGCCTCCCCCCTCACCCAGCTCGCAAAGAGACTCACCTGTGAAACCTACACGCTCGACCACCATCGGAGTTCAGCACCACCACCCATTCAGCACCACCGTTGGAGTTCTGTGCACCCCCCCATTGCCACTCTCTGCACTGCACCTGCCACCGCTGCACCCTCCTCCTCACCCACCACCGTTTCCCAGAGTTTTACGCCACCGTCCATTGTCGGAGTTCTGCGTACCCACCACCACTACTAGAAATCCCAATCCCACCACTAGAAACCCCAGCCCCGCAACCATACACCCACCCTAGCCCCATTGCCCTAGCCCCGCCCCCATCTCCGCCGTCGAGAAAGCCTAGCCACTC
>JAULKM010000012.1:7673616-7691471 GCA_032355605.1 Rubia tinctorum | reverse complement strand
AGCAAACACTTGAGAATATCCCCCGTCTCTGTGGACGATCCCGACTTGCCACTAGCTACTTAATTGTAGTTAGTAAGTAAAAGGGCTTAAAAATTACATCTTTGAGAGGTACGACAACGACCTCCCAGTCATACACCTGTTTAGCTGAGCCACTGCAGCCGCCGCAGCCGCCTGAGACTGGACCACCGCTTTCTCCGCCATTATTTTTGTATCTACAGCCGGAGAAGAATAAGAGCACACCATCTCCGATGTCGAATCAATCGAATAGCACACTATCACCTGCGTCGATTTGGAGGTCATGACGGCCGTGGGTTTCTCATCACCGATTGTTCCTCCTAAGTCGCTGGTTTCTTTCATCTCTCATCACCGATGGCCGATGGGTGGCGACGTAGGGCGGTTTGGGTTTTGACGGAGATGGACTGATGGTTCCTTGCATTGGTGGTGGCTCGTGCTGATTTTATGGGCTAGGATGAGGGATTTTGACGAGAAGGGCGAGACGGTGGTGTGCTGGAATGGGGGTTTAGGGTTTTAATAGGATGATGTGGGTTGATGGTGATGCGTGGCGGCTCGATGGTGGCCTAGTGGTGGCTCGGTGGAGTGTAGCGGCGATGGCAGTGGTGGAGATGGACGAACAGACGAAGATGGTAGTGGCGGAACGTGGCGGGTGGTGGAGTGTGACAACGTGCAGTGATGCGTGGCAGAGCTGCAGTGGAGGGTGATGGTGTAATTTCCCACTCAAATTTAGCATTTGGGCCAAAGAGCATTTTTTCATTTCAGGGGTGTCAACAACTAGAAATAAAAGGTCAGCGTCGTTGTCCACCAGAGGGTTATATTGACACTTTTATCAACTAGTTTGTATTGTTTTTATAATTTTAACTATTTGAGAGTTATATTCACTTATTTAATTATATAGGGCACCTTATCTTTCATACCTTCAAAATATATCACATCAACGAGATTTTTGAAGATCACCAAAGAGCTGCTACCTGATTATTAGGGGTGGAACTGACTAAGTGATTTTTTTTGTTTTAAATTCTTGATGGGAATGGATAAAATTAGTAATGAGTGAAATAAATATTGGATCAAAGAGGTAATTAAAAAATAAGAATAAGGTGAGTTGAGTTTACGAGTGATCTCGGATTTCAATATATGGGTTGAAACCCGTGGATTTACTTATATAGGTTAATATATAAACCTATATGAGTAAATATATGAATCGAAACCTGCGAGATATGAGTTATATATAAACTCATATATATGAGTTGAAACCCGTGAGTTTACCTATATAGTTTAGTATATAAACTCATATAATCCATATATTTGTTGTAACCGGTGAATTTTTCCATTTTCAATCCTTGATTTGAGTGATTTTCGACCCACGGATTGAACAATTTCCAACCAAACAACAAATTAATAATGGCACACAATTAGCGTATGAAAGGCATTGCAAGATGTGGAAGAATAAATTCGTCATGACCCATAAAGTAATTAAAAATGGAGAATCAAAGACTTTCTTAGTTATTTGCTTACCTCAAAAGCACAAGTAATGTTACCAACCACCATTTCAATATACTGCTGTGAAGAATTAGGGTTAAATAAGGGTGAAGGGCTCAAGTAGTCATTGCTGCCAATGCTGAATAGGTACACAGCATTGCCCACCACTTTTCGTTTCACCTTTAGTTGTTTTGTAGCTTTTTTGAATTTCTTCAGCTGCTGATCAAGACTGATCACCTGAATAAAATTTAAATATAAAAAATAAAATAGTGTCAAATAGTTTTTTTTCCAGAAACCAGGAAAATTGGTAGAAGTTTATGCATAGTGAATAAATTTAGAGTTGCTTGGTTGACAAATAATAAAGAGAATTATGAATCTTTCAAAAATAAAGATAATAAAGATAATTGCACTAGTTATAAAATTTTCACTTTTTTTTAAAAAAAATGGAAGAAATGAATTTCCCTAAATCCTCAAGTTGATAAAATTTTCGGTAATTAATTAAGTAGTAGCATAATTTTGTACTTTTGACAAAAATGTTGATTCCTTTCAAAACTTAAACGGCTCTTGTGTGCAACAAAAATACTTGGTGCACGATTCATAACATTGTGTAAGCTTAAAATGATTTATTAATTAAGAATTAAAAACCAACTATTTAGACTGTTGGGTAGAGTTTTGTATATGGTATTTAGACAATAAACTTAGCTTATTTTATTTTATTTAAAAAAAAACTAGCTTCTTATGCTTTTTTCCTCGTGAAAAAATTAAAGAGTTCTCAAAACACATGAACCTTAATAGTAGTTACAACCTTAATCACTGTCTTTTCTTCTGAATTTATCTTAAAAATAAAACTTAATTATATCATTACTTATCATTTAATAATCTGTTTACACCTTCCCTTTAATTAATGGTTAATATTTTTATCTTTGATATCATTTTTTTTGTTTTATTCATATAGAAACTGTCGATTGAAGAGGCTCAATTATGCCCCTCTAGAACTCTTACAAAATGTGTTCATTTCAATAACATTTTAATTTTAAATGGCACTTCAATTTTTTTAAGGTTAACCCTACTTTTAGGTTGAAAGTGCCAATATAACCATGTAAAATCAAAAAGTGCTACACTAACACTAAATTTATGATGAATTGTACCAATATAACCTTCCGGCCACACTTCGGCGTTAACTCACATATATTTGGTCGCTGACCGGACCAGAAAAGAGAAATTTGATCTCAAGCATAATTTTCCCCATTTTATCTCTCCCATTGCTACCAACAACCACCTCCCACCACCCTCTTCTGCCACCCTCCCCCACCACCATATCCGCCAAACCCTCACCCCATGATTAGCTCACCACCGAGGACGATTCCTTGAGGACGGCGGGGACAAAAGAGGCCTCTTCCGACAAGGCCTGGGAAGCGACAGCGTGGGCCGGAGAATCCAAGGGCTATACTGCCCAGAAATCCCAGGAGAGTAAGGACGCGGTGGCTAAAAAGGTCGGAGAGTACAAGGATTACACACCCTTTCGACCACCTTTTCCCACCATCTCCATCGCTCGTTCTACCGATGACACCAAAATGAAGACGAATCAGCAAAATCCTAAATCACCAAATTATAGAATGGGCAGAGGACGAATTTCAGTGGATGTGGAGTACCAGCCTCCCCACCCTCCGCCGCTGGTAGCGGCGATAGCTCACCGTAGAAGAGGCAGCCATCCTCAGCTTTCCATCTCCACCACCAAATATGTTTTCACCACCTCTAAGCGTGACCCATGCTCTGGATTACTAGCCACACCACCCTCCACCGACGATCTGTAGCAGCGACGCCCACATAAGCCCCAACTCTCCATCTCCGATGTCGATATCTTCCTCTTACCACCACCCCCACTCCACCATACTTCTTGCTCTCAGCGTCGGGCTCTCTGTGTCGCCGGCTGCCGTAGCTAGGATCGAAACATGATGGCTACGGGACGGAGTTGTGGCGTCCTCCAACATGTCCCAACAGGCAACCAACAAGGTTGGGGAGTACATGTATTGTGCCGCCGAAAAATGAAGAAGGAAGAAGGAAGAAGAGAAGGAGGGTTAGATTGACCTTTTTATTTTTTATTTTTTTAATCTAGGGACAAAATGATCATTTCCTTGATTTTCTGTCAAAATTCTCTTCGACAATCAAAGTCAACGCATTTCAGGGATATATTGACACATACTTCATAAAGTCAAGGTTATTTTGAAAATTTATGATTTTACAGGGACACTTGCAGGTTAAAGTCAGAGTTATTATTGCACTTTACTTTCTGCCTAAAGCTCACAAAAATAGGTAAAGTTTTGGGAAAGACCGTCTTTCTATAGGGTTATGGAAAGATAGAATTTAATTAGAATAATAAAAAGGTAAAAGGTTGTAATTGCAATATTAAAATTTTATTATACAACGTGTAGTAGTCATAAAATTTATGACCCGATCAATGTAATCCGAAAATATCTTCATTTCTTCTAATTTACAGTTTAAACCTTGGTCTTTCCTATAACTTATGAAAAGACCATCTTTCAAGAGACGGAATCTTAAAAATATATTTAAAATATAAATATTTATAATTTAACATTAATAATTACTACATCTGTTTCATTGGATGTGACACTATATCTTTAGGTGCTTGGATTTAGGTGAATAAAATGAGTGGATAAAATTGAAGAAATATTGTTATAAAAGGGAAAGTGTGTCAAATTCACAAAAACAATAAAAAGGGAAAAGTTTGTCACATCCAATTAAACAGAATATGGAAAATTTTGCTATAATTATCTAAAAACTACTCATACTGTATGATAAAATACTTTCTCTCAGACTGTCTCATTCAGGACTATTATATATTTTGTGTTTAAGATTTGTTGGCCCCGATGACCTTAATTTTGAAGCAATTTAATTGAATTAGTCACCGTCAAATGTGTGTTATATTTATCGTTTTGTTCTCCGTTGGTCTTCATTTACTTCTTGCATTTTTCTCACATTTTTATAGTCATTAAAACACTTTTGTCACTGATAAAAATTTGATTACTCCTCTAGTACAATTAACTTCATATTCGATATTTACTTAATTTCTTTTACATGATCATGTGAAAGCATCTTTTAATGTCAAAAATTAACTTTTTTAAATTTTTAAAAGAATGGTGTCATGAGTAGTGTCAAAAAATAGCAAATAATGGTAATTTGAAAGTTTAACAAGGGTAATTTTCAAACACAAAGTTATTTGTGAGGCGAACTAAGAAGTAAAGTAAGAAGTTATTTCCGAAACAAAGGGGTATATGCAGACAAAATTTTGTTTTAGATCGGCTAACTACTAAACAAGGTCATTTTATAGTTGAGAAAATGTCCAGAATGTTACCTGTTTTTAAATGAAATTCACAGTTTGGTACCTGATTTTTGAAAATGATCTGAAGAGGTACCCACTTTTTTATTAATGTCCCAAAAATGTGTGTTTTAGTTAAAAGTGGGTACCAATGTGGCACAATTTTGATCCAAATTGGTATCCATTTTTTTGCTGAAAGGTACCATTTTGAGACATAAATGGGAAAAAATGAGTACTTTTAAAGTACAAGTTCAAACTTTAGGTACTAAACTGTTAATTTCAATTAAAAGTGAGTACCATTTTAGATAATCTATCTTTTATAATTAATGAAACTTATGGGCGATTTGATGTTTGTTTTTATTTATTACAAAGAGTTTCTTATAATTTTGAAAAACTTTTAAAATGTATCACAATATAAATAATTATAATTTGATCCTAGAAATTATTGAAACAAGATTTTTCACGATTAATCTAACCGTTAGTCGGTCTATCAAGATATACTTTCTCGAAATACAATTATAAATTACACATATTTTTAATTATAAAATATATATCGTAATAAATATTATAACAAAGTAATCTATACTATACTAAAAGCGCACTAAATTTTTTTGTTCACCCGTTTCGGTACGGTGGCCCGTTTCAACTCCTTTTCGAAGATTTAACTACAGTAATATATACTTGTAAAATTGTTTCAATAGCTCTAATTTAGTATTATTAACAATTACAATAACACTTTTAAAGGGTTATAGAGTATTTGATTTAGTTTGTAGCAGTGTTAAGTGGTCAAAAGGCTTTGCCATACATTTTAAAAGGAAAAAAATAGTTAATCTTAGTTAGCCTTTTATATTCATACCAGTCCAGCATTAGTTTCTTCAAGAGCACCAGCACCAGCAGATGCGAAGTTGAAGCCGTAAGCCACCTGATTATGCTGCCCAGGTCCCAAGAATGGCGGAATCAAAGGCATCTTCGCAAATTCAGCTGCCAAAGATAAACAAAATTAATATCACGCAGCTATATATTTATATCTTTCTTGAAAAAAAGAAAAACTCCCACCTATGAAATCAGGGATGATACGACCATTACAAAACCTTCCGGTTGGATTTCCAAAGAAAGTTTCACCATATGGCGAAAAGTTAGCCTGAAATTGGGTAGTTGTGTTAATGAAATTGTTGTTTCCCGGATCAAACAAAGAATCGCCAAATACAACAAGGATTGCATGGTTTGGTGGTTTCTCAAGTTGGCGAACACAGTCTGAGGGCATAATTCCGAGAGCTCCAACCAGTAAGAACACAAAAACTGCCAATTTCGCCATTCTATTAATTGTGTATGTTTTCCGCGTTTATGTTGAAGCTAAAATCAGGGTTTATATAATGATTATGGAATCAACAAGTTAATTTTGTACTCCCCTGTCCCACCTCTATTTGCACAGCAATTATTATCACGCCGTTCAAGAAATATGTTTGACCGTTAATATGTTTACCTATATATGAATTCAACAATATCATATACGATAGTATTGTTGTTTATGCATCTATTCAAATATGTGGTCAAATTTTGATAGAAAATCGCGTAAAAATACAAGAGTGCAAATAGAGATGAGACGGAGGGATTCTACATTTTATGGGGGTAGCTGGTTTGTCAATTTTGAGCTTAGTTATAGCTGGACTGCAGGAATCTTGATTTCGAGTATATTCTAAGAAGAGAAAGTGAACTGCTCCTCCCTCTCTCGGCTGTTGTTCTATGTTATGGCATAAGACAATGTGTTTGTTTAGATTTCCTCGCCAATAATTTTATTTTAATTGGATACCAAATCAAGGGTGCGTAAAATAATTAGCAGCCATACCGAATATTCATGTTTTGCGTGATAAGTAAATTTCAGTGGTTCTACCAAACCCTTTCTCTTGTTGTCGAATTCTTTCTCCTTCGAAACCCTGTATTGGTTCAATTTACAATTTAATATTCATTGAATTAAGGTAATTGAGTCTAACCATTTGTAAAATTGAGTTGATGCATAAATAAAATTATTAATTATCATATGGATGGTAATTTTTAAAAATAAAAAATTAGGAGAAATCTCTCACTCTCATCGTCCCGTATTTTAAACACGTGAGTAGATGAAGAGGTAAATTACATCGTTTATTAAAGGCACTCGAGAAGGTGGGGGAGATTTTTTTTTACTAGCACCCCAAACCACATGAAGAGAGATCATATATAAAGAAGTCTTCAATATGAGAATTCTAATATAGAAATAGATGAGTGTACTGAGTTGTTTAAACATGGATGGTTAAAACCACGTGATATATATGACTCGCCAAGTCCAACTTAGCCAACGAAGTATGTCAAGACAACAAAGCTAGATACGTGTAGTAGCCACTTTGCCAAACAAAGGGAAGTTTTCACAGTCCACAAGAACTTAAGCTTAACAACGCCACTAATGGGAAAATCAGGAAAAAAAAAAAGGAAAGCCCTACTCGTCATGACACTCCATAACCAGACCACTATCCAAAGATTGGCGCGTGATAATCGGACCACGATCCCACCATGGAAGAGTTATAAATGGAGAAAAGAAATACCTGCAAAAGGTAAGTGATCATAATGACTACAGAGAAAAATACATCATGACGATATACTGACTTGGGCATACAATATTTCTCCCCGTAATCATTCTGGGGACATTTGCAGATACTCGAAGATGTATGGACCGTGAGGTAATTCCGAGTACTATCATTATTCGAAAAGAGTCAACCACATCAGTGGCGCTGTCTACGGGGAACAAAATTTTCTTTTTGAGTTTTGATAATTCCCGAAAAAGTCAAAGTTTATGCCAGAGATGCCACCCATAAAGCAAATACTAAGGACAAATTGATAATCCTTGGACTCAGGTTCGAAAAAGGGAGTTATTACTATAAACCTATGAAAGACTTGCAACAAAGGTATGCTCTCATGCTACAAATCATTTCCGCTAACGATATGCACATAGTGTTAATTAAACACTGTAAAAAAAAATTTTATAGAAGCCCAGACCCGTATGAGCCACACGGATACATGTAATAGATAATTAGGATAGAATTATTATGAATAAATACAAATTTACACTAATCAAGTGAAACCAGAGTGTCCCGACTAGAATAGATCGATGTATGCCCCAAGGAAGACTTATCATGACAAACGAATAATTCATACAGTGAAACTAAAAGAAAAAAAATAACATTCCTGCATAGGCAACCATAGTAGGCAATATGATATCCTTAGAAAAATGCGATTTACCAACCACCATAACTAACGACAATCAGGCAAGGTAACGACAACCACTTAAACATCGGTTGTAACTATGGTACCATAGTTGACAGACACCTACGTCGTTGAAAACCGGTGCACCTATCAAAGATAAAGATTTATAGTTGCAGCCCTATTACTACCGAATACTAAAACGTAGACAGTGGTAAATTAGGTTCGTCCACGGTGAAAAATGGATTTATAGGATTTTTTCATGTAGCAACACGCACAAGTGTCATCAAGTGTGTGCTCCTCACAAATTGGGGGAGGGTGTTTTCAATAAATAATTAAGAACTACAAGTATAAAACTAATGAAGGGACTACCATGCAAATCTAACAAAGGGGGTAAATACGATAATAAGGGAACTTGGGGTTATTTACTTCACATGTTTAGCATTTCAATTCAATCCTCGATTCCTATTCACATAGTGAAAGTATTTCATAATCTATGCTTGATCACACATTGTGGAAAGCTTAAGCCACTGGGAACAACCTTTAGGCTGTCATTTCAAGAGCTACAATCTCACCTCCTCCCGGTATAACTAGCAGTGTGATTTACAATGCCACCACTGACTTCACTCCTGGGGTTAATAAAACAAACAACGTGTGGTAAATTAAACCATGGAGTAGCATGACTCCCTGAGACCCAAGGTGAATACCCACCTTAGAGAGTGTAATGTACACCACAGAGCATTAGTACTTCACTATTACCCTCTAAGGAACTCAACCTACCTAGTTTGCCACAAACTCGGGATATGACCGTTGAGATTACTCTAAGACTCCAAAGTGATAAAACATTATCGACCCAGTCGTGCTTAACTCACCCACTGGCTATAGACTAACCCACTAACACATTTAAACCTAATCTAACCACATAACCAACAATCATGCATAATTGTCACTCCTATACACGATCTTCACATTGACCATTGACTAAATCCACAAAAAGACAAAGGTACTTATACCGGTTCCAGTTATACCAACTACCAGTGTCTTTGATGAAACATAACACATGCTCTATTTTCCAGCACCGGTTACAGATCCCATTACCGGTGCTAGTTTTAATTTGTACTTTTTACAAATAAGATATAATAAAGGATAAAATAGAAACCATGGGCGAAAAATGTTTACTGTGTGTAACTATTGATCTTTTCTGAACTTTGGCCTTGGTAATCTGCCATGGGGAAATCAGGAAGCAAAAGACGACAATCACAGAGAATAATACAGAAGGAGAAGAAAGGGAAAGACAAAAATCTGGATGAGGAAAAAGCTTTGCTGGATCTCCTCAAAGAGGAGCTGATTAAGGTGAACGTAGGCAGAGGATATTGAGAGGAACAACTGATTTTGGGGGAGATTCAAGCTGAGCTTAAAACATCGGGAATGAGAGCAGAACCCCCCAATTTCAACTGGAATTTCTTATACGAGAGGTGGAAAAAAGAAGGAGGCTGAGCATAGTTTTAAATCATGGGCCGATCTGTTTGAAGATGATAAAAATGAGGTACAATTCTTTAACCCGGGAGATTATAATGGAGTTAAAATGGGTAAAATCCCTCTGGAAGAAGTAATTGATAGTATCAAAACTTGGGAATCGAATGTGATGTGTAGATTCATGGGAAGTTATCCACCATTTATGGTAGCTGAAGGTTATTTTGGAAGGATTTGGGGTTTTAAAAACGTAGAGAAAATTTGGAAAGTAAAGCAGGGGTTATATATGATACGTTTCTATTTGAAACAATTTAGGGATGATGTAATTGAAAATTGTATGGTTTTTTTAATGGAAAACCAGTTATTGTTTTTGAATGGAGGCACAACATGGAGTTAGATGAACCTAAAACAATGTCTGTGTGGATCCAGTTACCTCACTTGCCACTAGCTTATTGGAAAATAAACATAACGGGTAAAATTTTAAGTCATTTGGGGAAAATTATTAAGCTAGACAGAGCAACTAAGGATCTAGATATGTTAACCGATGCTAGAATAAAAGTTGAGGTGAAAGTGGATACTGATTTCCCAAGGAAAATTCCTTATATTGATGAAAAAGACATTGTACAACATCAGGAAATTATCTTTCAGTGGCTGCCTGTTACATGTGCAAAATGTGGTCGGTTGGGGCATAAAACTGGCAATTGCAGGAAGAATGATAAAAAACCTGCATCAAAGCTGATTATTAGAAAAGTGTATGTCCCAAGGGTAAAAGTTGCGAAAGAGTAGAAGGTATTGCCTCAGAAAGTTTCTGTGAAAGAGCATAAGTGAAACCTCTGATGGGGAATTGTGATGCTAACAATGAAGATGAAGGCTATAAGCATTCTTTTGTACAGAGAGATGGAAAGTAGAAATTAAATGAAGCAAGTGGTGACAAGGGTAGAGGTAATTTCCAACTACATCCATATCCACCTGATGAATAGGTGTGTATCTTGGCATGGAATGTTCGAGGTGTAAATAGTAAAGAAAAGCAAAAAAATGTAGGGATTACGTTGTACATAGTAGATGTTGTTTACTGGGATTTTTTAAAAACAAAAGTGCAAGTGGAAAAGGAGAAAGAAGTGTGGGACTCAATGTGTAGAGGATGGAATATTATCTCAAATGGTAGTTTGATTAGAGGAGGAAGAATATGGTTGGGATGGGAACCAGAAGTATATGATATGGATGATGTAAGAAGGTATGATCAAAGTATCTCTGCTGTGGTAAAACAGAAGTGCAGAAGTCTCAAATTCAAGTTTACAGCAGTTTATGGTTTGAATAGTGCAGATGGGAGAAAAAGCCCGTGGAGACAGTTGGAACTAGAGCATGAAAACAATATCCCTTCGATTATAATTGGTGACTTTAACACCCCCTTAGATCTGGATGATAGACTGGGTGGGAACTGCATCATCAGTGTAGAAACGTAGGACTTTAAGGAGATAATCACAAAGCTTGAACTGTTAGAACTAAACACAATTGGCCCCAAATTCACCTGGGATAACAAGAGAGGAGTTGGTGAAAGGATTCTAATCAAAATTGATAGAGCTTTGGTCAACCACAAGTGGACTGAGCAATTCCTGAATTCTATATGCATAGTGGTAAACAATCACGTCTCTGGTAAACAATTCTATATGTGGACATTATCTGATCTTTATCATAATCTGATAGAAGCTATATGGGATAGAAAGGTGAAATGCAATTTGAGAGAACTTTACAAGAATTTGGAGAGAATAGAAGGACCTTTGTCTGAGCCAAACAGAAAATATTTCTCTAATGTAGAAAAAAGAGTAATTGCAGAAAAGAATGATGGAAAAAAGCTAGTAATATGTTACACTAGAATCCACTGGATAAGGGGATACAAAAAGCAGGATCAGAAAAAAGAATCCAGGTTTTGGAGTTAGAAAAGTCTGAATATAAACTCTTGAAGCAAATGACAAAACTTAAATGGTTGAAGGAGGGAGACAGGCCTAGCAGAATTTTTTGTGCTAAAATAAGGGAGAGACAATAAAAGAATCACATTGTCTGCTTGAAAGATGGATCATAGGAGATAGAGGGGCAGGAGCTTCTTGACCACTTACTTTTCTTTAAAAATTTGTTAGGAACTCAGACAACAACTGATTGCAGGCTGAAAGAGGATAGTATCCAAGAAGGAGAGGTACTGAACTTGATGCAGCAAATGAAAATTGTGGAGGAAGTGAAGGATGCAGAAACTCTGAAGGCTCTAAAAAGCATCAATTCTAATAAAAGTCTTGGTTATGATGGGTACAATGGCTATTTCAATAAAAAAATCATGGAATACCATTGGGAGTGATTTTATAAGAGTTGTCAAGGACTTCTTTAATAGAGACGAGTTGCCAAGTGAGCTTAGTAAAGCAGTACTAGCTCTGATTCCCAAGATTGCTCACCCCCAATCAGCCACTGATTTGAGACCAATTGCTTGCTGATCAATTCCATATGAAGTGATAGCCAAGATACTATGTTAGGGGGGAGTAATGCCATTTCTGGTTAATCATAATCAAGAGGCCATTGTGAAGGGAAGAAACATTGCCCATAATATCCTTTTGGATCAGGACCTTGTGCACAAATACAAGGTAAAAGGTGTGAAACAAAGCTGTGTGATTAACATATATATCAGGAAATCATTTGACACCATAAGATGAGATTTTTATTTGTCTGGCTGAGACTGTTGAAAATACTTGGTCTGCTCTTGATATGGGTAAAGAAGTGTGTATGTTCTGCTAATTTATGCATGTAATTAAATGGAAGCTATTCTGAAACATTTAAAGGGGCAAATGGAGTTAAACAGGGAGACCCTCTCTCCCCCCTTTTATTTGTTTTATGTATGGTGTTTTGACAATATTATTAGCCAGGAAGTTCATGGAAAACAAAATTGGATATCATCAAATATGTAAGAAGGTAGGAACACCTTCTTATTTTCTGAAAAGCTAATCAATCATTAATGGAATGGAGGGTGTTCAATAAGTTCTAGCTAAGTTTCAACTTCTGTCTAACTAGCAATTAACAGCTTCAAATTCACAGTGTGTGTGTGTGTACATATATATATATATAATTTTGATGAACTGCAGCAGGGCTTACTAGATGATATATTGAAGATTCAAAAGAGTGTTTTCCCAATGAAGTATCTTGGAGTGCCTTTGTCATCTTTCAGATGGGGCATATCCTCATTTGCAACACTGGTGGATAAGATTGCTAAGAAGCTAACTGTTTGGAATGCTAGTAATCTCTCTTATACGGGCATATCACAACTAATAAATACAGTATTGCTCAGTATTATGGGATATTGGGCAAGCATTTTCGAAATTCCAAAAAGTATCAATGAGGATATACTTAAACTTTGCAGATCCTTTTTATGGAATAAGAGAAATGAAGGAAGGTATTTCCCCCCAGCTTCCTAGTTTTCTGTGAGAAGAATCAAGAAAGCAGGAGGATTGGGTTTCAGAGATCCCTCAACATGGAATCAGGCTGCACTATGCAAGCATGTTTCGGCTATCCAATAGAAAGAAGATGTCTCATGGGTTAAGTGGTTTCAAGCTCACCAGCCACAACCTTCACATAGCTGGATGTGGAAATGGTTTAACAGGCTAAAAATAGTGATGAAGGGGAAACTGTCAAGCTATGTTTTGGGGAATGGTAGAAACAGCATCTGAAGGGCTTACAATCAATTGAAAGGTGGCGAATAAAAGGATTCTATGGAAGCTGTGATTTGGAAGTCTGAAATCCTGCCAAAGCAAAGCTTCTTCCTCTGGATGCTTTTGAAAAGAAAATTGCCAAGCGTTGATAGACTTCAGGAGTTCAACATTATTACAAACCAAAAATTTTGTGTTTTATGTGGAAGTGAACAAGAGACGTCCAATCATCTCTTTACTTAGTGCTATTTTGTGAAGCAATTAGCAGGCCTGATAGATGTTCCTATGTTTTACAGTTTGAGGGAGTTGATGAAAAAACTGAAAACCTAGAAACAAAGGAAAAACTGATAGTCATGAACAAGATGACTTCGTTGCTATATAACACATGGGAGGAAAGGAGTCTGAGGATCTTTCAGGGGAAAACTAATGATCTGGATGGAGATGAAGAAAACATAGCAGAGGAATTGAAATGGTTACAGTAGATTTTCCGATTTCTGATTAAGTAAGAGGAAGGGCTGATATAAAACTTTATTATGGGCTTATAAAATCCCTTCTTTCTAGCTACTTAGGGATTTTGAAAGAAGGCCCAAAAACAGTGGAGAAAATGAAAAAAAAAAAGCTATCCTATTTTAAGTTTATATTGAATCAATATATTTTTACTTAATAGTGTTCTTTATGTAGAAGGTCTAGAGTTAAAGACCAAAAATTTTGTAAGTCCTTTTTTGATTGCTCTTTAATGAAATATAGATTATTATTAAAAAAAGATAAAATAGAATCGCATGGTACTACAAACAAACTAAACTCAAATTCATATATTAATATCAATATGTTGAATAGATAGAACACTGACAAGTACACAAAAGTTTATTACTAATTACATTTACGGTGATAAAATGCAACTATCTTTTCCTTTTCAAGACAACATCACCCCCACAATTTGATCACTCTCTTCTACCCACAATCTATCTCCATATGACCGTCTACCTACTAAATCTCCACCCACATCCTCCAAACTTGAAAATACATATGAGAACTCAGGACATTCGGCTCGGACGGGCCAATCAATCTCCTCTTCTAAGTAGAACTTCTTCCTATGTAGGATGCCATGCCACTTTTCGTTGCTAGGATCTTGAACATAAAAAAACTGGTGTGTCTGGGCAGCTAAGATGAACTTGTCCTCCTCGAACCCAACCCGAGTTAGGTCCACCAATGTGAAACCCATGGGTTTCTCCGTATGAACCCCACCTCCATTATGAACCCACCGGTACTTGAATACCACAACTTTGAACTCAACATATTCCAACTCCCAAATCTCCTCTACCCCCCTGTAAAAGGCCATCACTGCAACAATAAGGTTTTTTTTGTCTTTCTTGCTAGACTGCCATATCAATTCAGATTCAGTGTAAACACTAATGTTCTCCGTCGTGCTCTTGCTGTCCTTCTCAGCCGTTGCAAAACTGAATCCATTAATATCATACCCTGGGTATCTTCTGATTCTTGCAAATGCACAAAGTTTATTAGACATTTCGTTCACATTGTAATGGCTGTAAAACCAATTCACTAATGTGGAAGAATAATCAAGCTACATTTTGTTCGAAGGCCAGTCCGGATATAGTGCTCGTAAATATATCTTGTGCTCTTGAACATAAATTGCAGTCTCGTTACTACTCCGTAAAACATAAAGGTGCACTTTCATCAACTCAGCATTGAAGGGTGTATGAAATGTACCTTTTGAACGTGCGACCCCATTCTTCCATCCAAAGTGTGTTTGTTAAGGTAATTTGACCAATTTCTTACCAACTAAGTTCAAAGTATAGTATTTAATGATCTTCTCGGTCACGTACCTTTGCACAATGCTCACATCCGGTCACCTACGATTGTGAACATAACCTTTGAAGAAACTCGTATACCTCTCGAATGGGTACATCCAATGCATTTTCACTGGATTGCATAGTTGAATTTCCCTATCCAAATGAATGACTAGATGAACTATGATGTCAAAGAAGGACAGAGGAAAGTACTTCTCCAACCGACATAAAACTAAAACCCCATTATGCTCCAACACATCAAACTCTTTCCTACTTATATTATTTCAACAAATGGAGTTGAAGAAGAAACGCAGTCGCATAACGCTAAATCACAAATCCTCCTCCATAACACCAAAGATGGAAACGGGCAACAATTGTTGCATGAGAATGTGACAATCAAGATATTTTAAGGCGTTTATACGTAAATCATCATTCATTGACAGATGGTACAATTAGAAGAGTATCCAGATGGTACCTTATTTCCTTGGATACACTCGCAAACCAATCTCCACTCATTCATTGATAGATTGTACAGAGCAGAAGGGAGGTACGTTTAATTCCCTCTCTCTTAATACACAAATACGGTGGAAGGTTGTATATGGCCAGCACTACCGGCCATGAACTGTGCCTAGAGGACATGTTGTCGAACAGGTTCATTCCATCAGTACACAAAGCCATCCTCAAGTTCCTTGGCTCACTTTCAAATTTCAGATACCTTTTATCAAATATCTTCACTAATAGGCATCAGCTGGATGATGAATCACATCATCTTCAAGAAAAACCCTTCCCATGTACCACATGATGTTCTTTGCATCATTGATGTTCTTGAGAAAAAACACTCCTCAACCTCGAAATAATTGGAAGATACCACATGCATTTTGTAGGCACACGTTTCCTTAACTTTACGACAACATCTCCACCGACAACCACATTTATCCTTTTCTTGTAGCGTGACACATGGCATACGGGACAAGCCACCTTCTTCTCCTAATCACCCATGTACAAAACACAATCGTTGGCATAAGCATGTATTTGTTCATACTCCATTCCCATCGAACAAAAAAATCTCTTCGCTTCGTAGAGATTTTACGGTAACCCGTTACCTGAGGAAAGCTTCTCATTCAATAACTTTAGCTATTTATTCATGCTAGTGTCACTCCATGAACAAACACCTTTCATTTTAAACAATTCCATCAAACATGACATCATTGTACATTTCTTATTTCAACCGGGATGCAATGATATGTCCTTCTGACCTAAGAAATTTGACAAAGCCTTAGGCCTCTCCCTAAATTTATTGACAACTTCCTCACATATGTCATCTAAATTTATATCTCTAAAACACTTTCCTACACTACCTACAACCACCTCCAGTGGTGCCTTCTCACAATGAAACGTCCAAACCAAATAATCTTTTTGGAAGCCTCTCCTTACTAAGTGGAGTTTTATGATGTTTCTATTACTACTACGGTTACGATTCTTGCAATCACGACATGGAAGACTTGTTTCTCACGATCAAATGTGTGCTCTAAAATCTTCTTCACGAAAACAACATATTCCTTGCTTAACCAACTAACGTTGCAATATACATGTTTACGCCTCTCAATTGAACGTTCCATCTCTACAAATTAACGAATGTGCGACAATTATAGTTCCACACAATGATCGTGGCTACACAAGCTTCTAAACATTCAAAATCAATTAGGAAAACCTTACGTACAACTCATGTCACTTTGTTAAAAACGTACACAACAATTTCACATTCCTAAACAAGGTATTCATGACGTCAAGAAATATAGCAAAAAATCGCATTTTTTCCATCAAACACAAAAAATATATGCATACAAACCATTTGCAACATACTCCATCATCAGTAATATGTAAAATAATTTAAAATCTTACCTTTGTAGGTCTTCATTTGAGCATTCAATGCTAAAACCCTCCAAAACAACACCATTATTGAACCTTCTCCCAAAAACCCACTTTTTAACCGCCAATGAATATGGCATGTGAGCATTAAATGCTCTTCTAGCATCGGTATTATGCCTACATACCGGTGCAAAATATTTTTCCACCAACATTTAGCCTGCCAAATCCACTATTCCGGTTATAGGCACCGGTATCAGCACCGTCATAGTCTCTTTCTTATTACTGGTCCTAGATATTAAATATATACCATCCCTATTTTTCACAGGCGACCCATGTTTTTGGCACCAGTACAATGTATCCCTGTGCTATAATTTTAAATAGGCACCGACACACTACCATTATACCAGTGCTAGGGTTTTTCCACCATTTTTTGCACCAAAAACACTATTATTGTCATAGATACCTCTTTCAGCACTAGTAATCATCTGATATTTGCACTATCGGTACTAGACAAAATGAAATCCTATAGCTTTTTTCACTACGGTCACCGATTTCTTACACTTTTACCTTTCCTACCATTGTAATGTTTCTTCTAAGGCACCGATTTTTGGCCTCAGTCTCTTTTTTTGAGTGCTGAAATTGAGAATAGGCACCGATTTCCATATTTTTCCTCATAAAACCAGTGCCTATCATCATGTCAGCACTGATTTCTCCCCCTTTCATCCCCCAGGCTTAGATATTGGTGCATATGTGCCTATTTTCCAGTAGTGCTCAATTAATCTAATCCCCCATTCACTCTTCAAAACTCTGAACTTAGAGGAATTATAAGAGAAAAGGGTAATAATTCAATTGGATGACCATTTTCAATCTAGTCCTGAGGGGGTAGATAAGGTTGTTTTGTTTAGAGTTGATAAATTAGTATTTCCCGAGAATTTTTATGTTCTCGACATGTTACACGAT
>JAULKM010000012.1:7646366-7656872 GCA_032355605.1 Rubia tinctorum | reverse complement strand
TACAACTTAGGAATCTGGCCAGGTTTAGCATTCACACGAGGGGTGGAGATGCAAATACTGGAATCATTTCTAAGCTATACCTATTCCTTTTCTTTTTGGTTATAAATGGCAAATATTTTGCCTCTGGTAAATTAAGAATATCTCAACTGCTTGTAAAAACTCAATCAAGTCTTTTGGTAAGTATTGGGGATCCTAATAAATATCCCTCCCATTTACATGAGTTTAACTCAAAAAAAAGAATGTAGCTTACAATTGTGGAAGTGTGTAACTTGCCACATCATTAACTTGAAAAGATGGGGTGGCAAGTTAAACTACCACCATTGGAGATATTCTGACTCACTTTGGTTTTCAGAATGATTTTTTAATATTGGTTCATTTTCCTTTTGAAAATTAATAAATTGCTTTCATTCACTTAATTTATTTTTTACTTTTTCAATGCATTTTCCACCACTAATTCTATATTTATAAAATACAAGTGTCAAATAGTGAGTATTAGGAAGGTTAATGTTCTATCTTCTGTTCTCTTTGGTACACTGAGTTTTGGATATTAGTTTTTTCCCCACCTCCTTGTCATTTTGCTATACGACGCTTCTGTCCAAACCCCATTCCGGAATTCCTATCAAGGCATGTAGGTAGAAAAACTGCATGTATCAATGTAAGGAGCAGAATGTATGGTCGTTGGTCTGGTAAAAAAAAAATGAAAATAATAGTGCGGAAAAAATATGTTTGTTCAGAAAAGAGAATTTGGAAATCGTAGTTTTAGAAAACAGGACTGTGGGCGTGATAAATCACTGCCTTTGAAACGAAATTCGCCCAACCCGTAGTGCAGGGTTCAACTCGGACGTTCGTTCCCCAAGTTACCACAGGACCTCCGTTAAACTTGTGCATTCAAGCAGCGGAGAAGGAACTCGAATAATGCTCAGAATTTAGTAAGAAGTTAATGATAGAAGTGAAGAGAAGATTTTTGCGTGTGTCCTGAACTGCTCATGAGCTCACATTTTATAGGCATACAAATCAACAACCTCAACTCATAACGTGGAGCCGTCCAGAGAACGTGCAAGCAGTTAGCGGAACCACTTCAACCCAAAGAGTGGAACGGTCCACTTCCACGCAGCAACATGATAAGAGTTTTACAAAGTCAGAAAGCCACGTTAGTTTTACCAAGTCTGTTTCGGAGTTTAAAACTTATCAATTAAAATATTACCAATGTGGTTTTACTGAATGAAACCAGGGAGAAAAATAGGGATTAATAAAAACCAAGTTTAATTATTTGAAATAAATTAATATAGGCTCAAGATGACCCGCTCGCCTCGGCTATTCACGTCTGGGCGGTGCGGTCGGTTGGCGGCGGAGTGCGCGAAGGATCTTTATTCTTCTTGCTCACTGTGGTAATGAAGTATTTCCATATTTAAACCACACTCATTACTACTCAACTTCCATATGGACTAAGAATAAAAACAAGTGTTTTTCTTTTTTCCTTTAAAGTCGATTTTGGGCCGAATAATCAATTTGCATTACTAACGAGGCTTCTTAGTTAGATTTCGAATAATCTTTTAACCGAAGTTTACATCTAGGAAATTCCATTCGAAGGAAAGCAGTCATCCTCTTCTCGTCTCTGGGCATCTGAGTTTGACGATTGAAGTTAACCAGGTGAATAGCAGTTGCTTTGTTTTTTGGGCTATGAAATTCGGGAATGAGAGTCGAGTTCATCATGGTTTACTTTGAATGCGTATTAGGCGGTTCTGAATTGGGTTTTTCATGCAATGTCTATATTTTATGAAGATTGGTAAGTTGGTAAATAGTGTAATGTTGTTAAAATCCGTCTTGTAACTACAGTCACCACTATATATTAGTTCAGAATCCTATTCCAGATTTGGATTAGCTCATGGTGTCATTTTTTCAGTTGATTGCGTGTTACAATCTTAGGGCTTGTGATGTAGTCCTAATTCAATTTGATAGACTAGAAAGGCCATATCTATAGAGACCTTTCTAGTGATTAAGACATGCGCCTCCGTTGTTTTTTAGCCAATTTTCTTGGATTGCTATCTTGGAACTTCTGTTGGAACGAAATTCGCATCCCTTGTTTTATTCAGAGTTCATTGCTTGTTAATATGACTGAGTTTCAAAGACAAAATATGTTTGAATTGCATGACCTTTTGGGTTCTTTTTCAGGCTTGTTTTGCATGGTGGATTTACTCTTTTTGGCCCGATTTAGAAATGATAGCTGTATTTCATCTATTAATAGGTGAATAGATGAATATGGAGAATCTAGAGACGCAAGTGAAGGTTCAAATACAGAAGTGGGTGGTGCAAGTGCAGGAGTTGATCGAGAAGCCGCCGCCAAATCAACTTTATGCTGCCATTGCTGTAGTTGTGCTTACTCTGCTTCTATTTGTAATCAGTAATGTCCTTTGCTTATTGCTAGAGTTACTATACAGTTTTTCCCGTACATTTTTTTTAAGGTTAAAGCTGTAGTCATGGTCTATAACTGGAATTTTAACAGCTAACAATTCTAAGTTGTTTTTTTATTACAAGCACTTTGATTACTCATATAACTAACTAGAATGTGCTAAAGTTCAATTTTTTAGTCTGGATATTCTCTACTGTAATGTTTGGCATTTTCTACCAAAATAACAGTTTTGTGACATCTAAGGCATTATATTTTGAAAATGCTGTCTGGATAGTAAATTAATAGATTAAATTTATTTGGTTGAATCACCTCTTACGCTGTATTATCTTTCCTGTTTGGAGTGTATGGAGTGTGAGCCACGTGGAACATAAACCAACAGCATAATATAAAACCTTTGCAATGTCAGTTGTTTTGTTGATGTTGTAACTTGTACCGGACTACATTATCTTGATGGCTGAGATGAAGGCTATTTTCTTGTTGTCTTGGCTTTGCATTTTAGGATCTCTGAAGTTTTCTATTATTATTTAATAGTGTTATTCATTTTGCTTGCCTCGTACTTTTATTTAATTTCTCTATCAAGATTCAAGACAAAAGAGTTGAATCCTTATACATATCTTGTTGTTATTGCAGGTAGACTTTTCAAGCGAGAGTCATCTAACACCATTGTGCTTACCGGGCTTAGTGGAAGTGGGAAAACTGTTCTTTTTTACCAGGTAGGAATTGATGTTTGAGTTTAAAACGCCTAGTTGTCTACAGCTATTGAAGTTTGGCTTGTGTAACTTGACATTGTGGACATTAATCAAATTTTCTTCTCTTGCTAATGTCAGCTTCGTGATGGCTCCTCTCACCAAGGTACCGTGACATCTATGGATCCAAACGAAGGCATCTTTGTACTGCACTCTGAGACAATCAAGGTATATTAAAATGAAAATGCAAATGGAAAAGCCAGCCTCGCTATAAATAGGCATGTATGCATTGATCTTTCACTTGGTGGTCAATCCTGTATTGTATTTTTTCATTTTCCATACTAACACGAGTTAAAGACGCTAGCTTAATGAGCAGTAGTAGCATGCTCATTCTTTAAGCTTCCTTTTTAGTTGCAGAAGGGTAAAATAAAGCCTGTTCATATTGTTGATGTTCCTGGGCATTCACGCCTTCGAACCAAATTAGATGAGTACCTGCCTCAAGCAGCTGGTGTTGTTTTTGTTGTCGACGCGGTGGAATTTCTATCCAACTGCCGTCCTGCTGCAGAGTATGTATACTCTAATCCATTTGATGTTCCTACATTTGTGTATATATATGCCACATGATTCTTGATACTGATATTGTTCTCATGTGTCAAGGTACCTTTATGAAATTCTCACTAGTGCTAGCACTGTGAAGAAAAAAATTCCAGTTATTGTACTCTGTAACAAGGTGGATAAAGTAACGGCACACACAAAGGAATTCATCAGAAAGCAGCTGGAAAAAGAAATGTAAGCTAATTTCTACTTTGGGTTTGAAATGGCTTGAGGCAAATGTTTTCTTCAGTTGCAAATTTTCCATATATTAATGAACAACGGCTGTTTTAAAGTCTGCGTTAGGGCCTCCATGCTTAATTAATGTTTGCACTTTTTCTGCTCTTGCCCTTGACACTCAATGAAGCCACCTCATGTAAACTTGCAGTTTTGAACTTCTGATCTAACCATCATTTTGTACTATAATGCTGTAGTATAGATGTTTCTCACTTTATAACATCATTATGTACAGTGATAAGCTTCGGACATCAAGAACTACTGTATCTGAAGCTGATATAACTAACGAGTTTACCCTCGGGACACCCGGGGAGCCATTCAATTTTTCCCAGTGCCATAACCAAGTGACTGTCGGTGAGGCATCTGGTTCAACGGGAGATATTTTGCAGTTGGAAGACTTTATCAGGGGTATTGTAAAGCTATGAGCGTTTGCTGAACATTCTAGCTAATGACTTCTTGTTCAGATGATTGTGGCAGTGTGTTCTAGATCTTTTCATTTGCTCACCAAGAAGGATTGTATCTGCTGAAGGCTTCTTTTCTTCTAGAGCTAACAACCTTAGTAATAGATGTGCAGCTGTGGGTAAACCTACCAATCTGTTCCTAAAAGTGTTGCATCAGTTTGCACAGACAATTAGCATCTTTGGCATGAATTATGAAAAGGACAAGGGATACAATTGAATAGTTTTCTATACGGTCTCTCTCATCCAAGGAAAACTTGAACGTATCACTTGAAGCCTTTTTAGGTTTACACTTGTAAATTAAGAATGTTTGCAATTGGCATATGTTAGAGCATCCACAATGGTAGTGAATTTAAGGAGCATTTTTTAAGTGTCATATCATCAGTTTTAATAAAAACTACTTTAAGTAAGGACCAGTTACTACCAACGGAATGATATTTGAGAACCACCTCTTTAGCGCCACATCACCATTTCTAATAAAAAATATTTAAATATTTATTTATATATTATAAATTACCAATATCATGCAAATTAAAAATTATATTGTATTGACTATATAAATATAAAACATGTTTATTCTTTCATCCAAAATAATATTTTATATAAAAATTTAAATGATTTGGAATTATCAATATTAAAATCAATATCATAATAAATTTTTAAAAAAACTATATTTGATCATTATTTCCAAAACGTTTGAAAATATATTCAACGATATTCGATCTAAGTTGATGATGAATGTCCCGATCACGGCAAATTTTTATTGGGAATGTTTGTTTCTTAAACACAATGGCTATATTTTATTGGAAATATTTGTTTGTATCATAATTAAATTTTGGATAAATGTCAATCTATCCGAAAACATTTCATCAAAATATTTTATAAGACTAATAAATTTTAAAATCACTCTGATTAAATTAAAATTTCAAATATGGTAAAGGATTGATGTAACGTATCCAAGAATATTTTTCATTTTAAATTTACAATTAACTAAAAACACAAGATGCAATAACAAGTGTCAATCAATTGTTGGTTGGAATTTGCACAAATAAAGAGATACCGGCTCATCAAATAGGGAGCAGCTCCTTATGAAGGAGTGGTCCTTCAAACTCCACAATGGTTCTCAAATAAGGAGTGCTCCTTATTAAGAAAATTATAAAAGTGGAAATAGGGGAAGTTCGAGGAGTACTGAATTCAAAGAGGGGGAAATACTGTCATTGGGGAATGTGTAAAAGCTAAGGAGGAGAAGTGGAGCAGCTTATTTACAAAGGATGCGGGAGATGTCCAATTTTATGATCCAATTGAAGTTAACAACATGTAAATGGAAGACATCACAATTGAAGAAGTGGAAGAATGTGCAAAACAGTGGGAGTAAACGATAATTTGCAAGCTTCTACAAAATTTGGTAGAGGAAGATCACTAAAGTCTGGCAAATGGATAATGGTATGTTTATGGTAAATTTTAGTTCAGCGGCTTGTCATGTTGAAGTTATTGAATCTGAAAATGTGTTCTTCAATGGTAAACTTTCTATAATGAAGCCTTGGTATGCTAACTTAGATTTTAATGAACCTAGCATTGTTCCAGTATGGGTACAACTGCCAAATTTGTCCATTGCATATTGGCAGGCTAAACTAATAAGTAAAATTGTTAGTCCTTTTGGCAAGCCCATGTTTTTAAATAGGAAAACTTTGGAGAAAAAGAGGTTGCCTTATGCTAGGGTTAAAGTTGAAATGGAGATTGGGGATAGGGTTCTAGTCAGAGTAATGTTTTTGAATGAACACAAAGTTATAGTGCAACGACATATTACATTTGAATGGAAGCCTGTAAGATGTAAATATTGTAGCCAATTGGGCCATACCAGGGAGGAATGTAGGAAGAAGGGTACATATGGGGAAGTTAATAAGAAATGGAAAGTCTATATCCCTGTAAAAGTTAAGAAAGCTGAAAAAGAAGTTGCAGGGGATGATAAATATACTTGTAAGGGAAGGTCCGATAATAGGGAATCAAGAAAATAAATATCTACTAAACTAGTTGTGATGATGGGGAATCAAGGAACTGAGAAGAAGAAAAGTGAACTAGTGGGAAATGGGAGTAAAAAAGAAGATACTGTAGGAAAAAACCACCTTATGTCCAGTATTTGGGCTAGGTGGAATATAAGAGGGTTGAATAAAAATAGTAAGTATGGTGTAGTTAGAAACTTTTGTTTACATAACAGAGTGGGCTTAGTTTGCTTGCTATAAACCAAAGTCAAAAAAGAAAAATAATGGAAGTGTGGAGAAATCTAGGGCTTGGATGGGAGCTGGAGACTAATGGTGAATTGGTGGCAGGAGGAAAGATATGGGTATTATGGAGAGCTGACTACTTTGATGATACTATACCGGGGAAGGTTGATTAGTGGATAGACATGTAGGTGTGGTTGAAAGAAACAAAAATAAATGTTTTTACACAACAGTATGTGGTTACAACACATGGCAAAAAATGGTGAATCTATGGAAAATTGTAGGTGATTTTAACTCTCCGCTTGATGGACCAGACAAAATTATAGGGTAACAAGTTGAAGAGAAAGAATCAGTGGATTTCCAGGAAGTTGCGGAGGATCTTGAGATGATAAATAAGAAAACATCAGGAAGCTTCTACACCCGGAGTAAAAGGAGGGTGGGAGAAGAAAGATTACAAAGCAAAACATAAAGAGGGCTAGTGAATGAAAAATGGTTGGACAAGTTGAAGTCTGTACACTATGAGGTATGAAATCAGTTTCGGTTGCTCATTTCATAGTGAATGAAAAGAGGGCCGCAAATCACTTTCGGTTCACTATAGTGAATGAAAAGAGGGCCTCAAATCACTTTCGGTTGCTAATCAGATTTGATGTTAGTGGTAAATAATTAATGAAGCCCTTTAAATACTTCAACATGTTCTCCTTGTCACCCTTGTTTAAAGGTATTGTCAAGCAGATATGAGATAGTATGAAAATTGAAACACTACATGATTTAGCTAAAGTCTTGAAGGCTTTGGAGAGACCATTAGCTAGGTTGAACAAAAGGGACTTTGGAGCTATCGGGAAAGAATTGAAAAATGTATGGAGGAATGGAGGGAGGCACATGAAGAGCTGAATGAAGAGCCACATTCTAAATGGAAACAATCAAAAGAGAAATATGTCAGGAAAGCAATGGAGAAGATACATGAGGCTAAATATATATTTTTGCAACAAAAATAGAAAATTGAGTGGCTAAATGAAGGAGTTAGTCCCACATAGCTATTTATAATGCAATAAAGACAAGACAGTATAAGAACAACATAGTAGACCTGGGGGTGAGGGATGAAGTATTTACAGCTCAAGAGAAAATAGAAGAACAACTGGGGAAACACTTCAAAAATCAATTGGGAAGGGGTACAATGACAGATTGGATAGACAAGGAAATTGTGAAGTTTGGGAATGTAGTTGGAGTTCAACAACAAGCTAACATGATACAACCAATTGATAGTGATGAAATCCTGAGTGCATTGAAGAGAATTCATTCAGCCAAAAGCCAAGGAAATGATGGCTTCACTAGACATTTCTTCAAGGAGACATGGGATGTAGTAGGAGAAGAGGTATCATTAGCAGTGAAGAGTTTATTTAATGGACAAAACATCCCATCCAACTTCAATGATGCTGTAATAATCTTACTGCTAAATATTGCCCAGTCTCAGGTACCTTTAGATTTCAAACCAATTGCTCGCTGCTCTGTAGTATAAACTAATCAACATCGTGTGCTTTAATGAGGACTGTGTTACCTAGTATAATTTGTATTAATCAAAGTGATTTTGTTTTGGGTAGACATATTGCTCATAATCTGTTGTTAGCATATGAATTATTGGTAAAACAATAGAAGTCGAGCCACGGTTGGAGTAAAGGCCGAATCTTTTGCCATTTATGTTGGTAAAACATTAGAAGTAAAGTCATGGTTGACCTAAGATGAGTAAAGGTCAAACCTTTTGCAAATAGTATGCGAAATCACATGTCCATTCGGTTCTACCTACACGATGTGAGATGGAATACTAAAGTCGAACGATATACCTTATTGGGCCATATCACGCTGCTGGTCTGTTGTAAGCCACTCAAAGAGTATCTTTCCGTCTGTCTTCTCTTTCCTTACCTGAAATAGTCTTTAAATCACCATGCTTACAAAGATATTTCCCAATAGGACTTTCTCAAAACATAATAGCATGTTTCTCATGTTATTCAGTCACTGACCAGCTCAAGAGAGTAACTGTATAAGCAGAAATCATAACAACGAAAGGAAAACCAAGACGAAAACAATGAATGCATTATGTTTTCAAGTCATACATTCTGTTTTCATCACTAGACAAACTTGAAAACAGGCATATGAATAACAAAACAACTGCAAGAAAGATAATATTGATTTCAAATAATGGTAGCATTCATATCAAGAGATAAACATCATCAACACAAAGCTCTTAATACACATATACTTGTCAAATAGTAGAAACACCAAATGAAATTAATCAAGAACGATATTGCAAGAATAAAACAAGAATAGCCAAAGCAAAGTAAAAATAAGAACAATCAAAGCACAGTAACTAACCTCTTGCTGAAGAACTAGTCACTAGACATGCAAGATTACTTTTTAATGAAATGTTCACAGCAAGTAATCAGTGCACTTACCAACCTGGTGGAAATAGTGTTGTTCTCTTCGGGTGGGCCCGTGAAGATGGTCTCGATGACCATGGCCTTCAACCCGACGGAAATGTGCTCCTCCACAGCTCAGCCGTCATCATCGGCCATCGCTGTGAGGGCTTGCTGGAAGTCAACAGCACCGACTATAGTCAACCGAAACAGGTCATCCTCGCATGTCCTGACGGCGGGAAATGCCTCATCATTGGAGTCCCCAAGAGCTTCGAGGATGAACAATGGCAGCGACACTGATGTCGAGAGCTACTGATCCCGACACTGATACGGTGGGAAGCGCCTTGTCATGGGAGTCCCCGAGAGCTGCTGGTCAGCGGCAGTGGCGGATACTGATACCGCCAGCTACTTCTGAGGCAGCGACGCAAACCTATGGGAGGAATTGGAGGGGAAGAAGAAGGGTTTGAGAGCAACAAAGCAAATGTCCAAAGGAGAAATAGGGGTTATCCAAACTCTCTTTATATATTAGTGTCTCACAAGATGAAGGGCTTAGATTAACCCCACTATTTAATCAATGATCCGGATTAATTGGATCATTAAATGGGTTGAATTTCTATTGAGCTCATTAAACTTTTAGAGCATTTAAATTAATTTGGAATTTTAATAATTTAAATGCTATAAGAATATAATTTGTGTTATTTAATTTTAATTTCTCCATTATATACACACACACACATAATTGATGCATTAATTTCCTTCATTTTTTCAGCAGTTTATATTTTTAAATTCAAAATAATAAAACTATTCTAACTAATTAGGATGAGGATAATTGTAGTTTTCTTTATAAAGTGAATAATTGTATTTTTCTTTATCAATTTCTTGTGCCCGATCGATGATAAATTTTCATTACAGTTTTTGAAAAATAAAATGGGTGTGTATAGGGAAGTATCACGTTCAAGCGGATTTCAATTTGAGGTTACGAGTAAAGTTTTTTACCTTTTGCACTTAGATTCCTCCAAGAAATTTGGAATTGTTGGATCACGAAATTGGTGAAACCCAAATTTAATTGAACAATATACAATTGTGACTTTGCGATTTGGGCATGTATGAGTGAATGGAAGGGCCTCGAAAGTCAACATTGATTACTTGTCAACAATATTAGAAAATTACACAGTGGCCTAAAATTGTGTTTCCCGATTATCAATTGCTCCAAAATACATGATTTTAATTATTATTAACTAAATATAAAAATATTAAATAATATATTTTCGGTGAATTGTGGGAAAGCCCTAGTAGATATTCTAGAGTTACTTAGAGTTGATTACCTAGACGTAAGGAAGAGAAATCAGAAAGGATTACGGATATGTTCTTGTGCCTGATCGATGATATCTTGCAACGGATTTGGAAAATAAAATGGGGTTGTATAGGGAAGCACCACGTTCAAGAGGATTTCAATTTGGAGTTACGAGTAAAGTTTTTACTTTTTGCACTTAGGTC
>JAULKM010000012.1:7619288-7640859 GCA_032355605.1 Rubia tinctorum | reverse complement strand
CCAGGTACACCACACCTTGTCTCTGTATTCTCTCGAATCTACCCATCTGGAAATGTAATTATCAGCACTCCATGTTCTTGTTTTTTTTCTCCTATTTTTCTTTCCTCTCTTCACATTAGTTTTGAAGTTTTCTATTGTTTCTTTTAAGTCATAAAGTTATCCATATCTATGCTCCCGCCTATGTTTCAGCATCTTTTTTACTCTGTAAAAAATCCTCAAGATGTTCATGTATGAAATGGAAAGTTTGGGGTAAACATGGCATATTAGCTACGAGTCTTTTGGTAGAATCAGAAGCTATGATATATCAATTCCATTAACTTAAGTTTTAAATGTATGATTATTTTAGAAAAGCTTAATAGATTGTGAGGGTGCTAATAAGCTACTTTGTGTTGTACCAGGATGCAGATGGGGCATGACCTACAAAAGCAAGGGCCCTCAATTCTTTCATCTCTTAGTGAAGCTGATCTTCTTCACCTTGTGGAGTTAATTATCTTTGAAAGAAAGTGGATACAAGAATCTTCAACAGAAAGCTATCCTTTTAAACTTGTCTACTCTGACGAGAAAGGTTTATCAAGTAAACTCAGTGATGTATATTGTCAGTCTAATGGGTTAAGTAAGATCAAGACAAAGCCAACATCTGGATCACAAAGACTGGGGGGCGTTGATGAGCATAAAGGATGTGCTCCTGATGCTGATGTATCTGAACCTGTCAGTACAGGAGTCTCCTCGTGCAAGTCTAGAAATGAGGTACTTGCAGACTGTCAAAAGCTTCTGGTGGATATTGTGAGGAAATATCCTGAGGGATTCAATATGGGATCATTTAGGAAGGTATTTTCTGAAAGATATAGCTACCCTCTGGATATACAGAAGCTTGGTTACCAAAAATTGGCAACTCTTCTACAGATAATGCCTGGGGTAAGGATAGAGTCTACCTACGTTCTGCCTGCAGGTGGTAATCTTGGCAAGAGTACATGTGCAAACTCTAGTGGGCAATTGGTTCAGGAAACTGATGATAACAAAACAGAAGTACATTCACAGAACTGCTTATCTGATGCTTTTGGAAAGGAAGATGATACTGATTCTCCATGGGAGGAACTTGGTCCATTTGTTGACTCAAGCTCCCAGAAAAATGAAGAGAACGGCCTCGCCAAGATTAGAAGCTTCAAAGATGAAACAGACCAGAAGCTTGAGCATGGCTATGAAAGTCTGTCTGATGATGACTTAACGGATTCAGAAGAGGAGACTTCATCGTTCCTGAAATCTGAAGCCAAAACGATAGTTCATTACTGCAGATTCTTGATTCATGGTATAGCACTAAGGATGATAATGTGAAAGGTGCATCTGAGAATCTTGATACAGAAGGTGGTTCTTTCGTGAATAATGGTTCAGGGGTTTCAAGTTCAGCTCGATCCAGTACCAACAGCGAGATTTCCATGATGAATGGTTCCCGGAAGGCGAGAACCTTGAAGAGGTCGTATTCATTTGTCCAAGACAAAGGATTAGAAAATAATGATAAATTGATTGATGGTATATTGGGTAGCTTGAAGAAGTCGGGTGAGAAGTCAGCTGAGACAAGAATATAGGATTCTAAGTTTCGATTCTATCAAGAACATCCCACAGGTCATCATTGTTGTCATTTGTAGTTCTTTTTGCTCTGGTAGTGGCCATTCCTGAGGCACGCAATTAGTTAATTAGTTCCAACTAGTGTTAGTATAACTTTTTGTCTTAGATACGAGGAAGTTCGTTCTCATAATTCACACCTCGTCTCGGTACATTTGTCGAATGTTTCTGGTCCTAGTCTTCTAGATCCGAGGAATAACTTCATTTTCAATTTACCATCACTTCTTAAGGGGAAAAAAGAAGGAAAAGAAACAGCAACAGGGTGTTTTGAAATCATGAAAATGGGCTTAAATTATTTTTGAGGTGTTTCGGAAGAGGAAATCACAGAACATGAATCCCCATACTAGTAAAAAAAAACTTCGGAAAATCAAATATAGAGAATGCTCTGGAAAACCTGCCCAAGACCAAGGAGTATGCACCGTATCAGAGCAGTTTGCTCTTGTTTGAAACACACTTCTGAAACTTTGTTCTTTTCTGCTTCATTTGCTTGAACTCTGTCCATCTGTCGAGATTTTACTGATAGACTATGGTCAGTAATGGAGGAGAGTTCAGGAGATAATGCTGGAACATATGCAACAAGCATGAACGCTAATGATGCTGGGAGAAACAAGAATGCAGATCTTGAGCAGTGGAAGAGAGTAGATGACATGGTGACCTAATGGAAGGTGAATTCCATTTCTTCTGATATTGTTGAGGGCTTTATTTTCACAGGGAGCTCTGTGGATATCTGGAAGGAATTGCAAAAAAAAATTTGGCACTGCGAATGGAAACACAGGTTTATCAGTAACAGAAATATGCCACATCTCTGAAGCAAGGTAATTCCTCTCCTGCAGTTTTCTTTACCAAACTGAAAAGACTCTGGATGAGCTTGCTCAGGTAGCACCTATGCCTACATGTATTTGTTGTAATTGTGGTTCTGTGAGAAAGTTAGCTGAGAAAGACAACAGAGACACTGAATGAGGAGTTTGAAGGAGTGAGATCGGGTGCTGGTCATGGATCCTGTGCCTTCAGTAAGTAAAGTCTTCTCACTTATGCATTCAAGAAGGAACTAGCTAAAACGATGAGAGGAAATGGTTCAGAATCAACTTGGAACTTCCATTTAGACATTTAGAAGTGATAACGGGACAAAATTTATCAATCATGAATGCTTGATTTTTTTATACTGATGATGGAATCTTGCATCAAAGAGTAGTGTGTATACTCCTCAATAGAATGGTGTAGTGGAGAGGAAACACAAACGTATCCTTGAGCTGGCAAGGGCATTGCCGTTTCAGTCTGGAGTTCCATGGAGATTTTTGGGGAGAGTGCATCTTGACTGCAACATATCTTATAAACAGGCTTCCTTCAATTGTGATTTCATGGAAAATTCCTTATGAGAAGCTATATGGACCAGTACCTGATTTGATGCATGTTAAAGGGGTTGGATGTCTATGCTTTACAGGGAGCCCCTTGATTCCACACAAACCATAAACCCTCAATGATTTCCACAAAGAGACAGGCAAAAACCAGCCTGGATGAATGACTACATCATTAATCAGACTTCTGATCAGTTTTGTTTTTCTGTGATTCATCAGATCTCTTTGCCTCTATCAAATCATAATCTTGTGGTACTTGCAAGTTCAATTGGTGTTGATTAGGAGCCAGCAACTTATGAAGAAGCAAGTACACAAAAGGAATGGATTCTGGCCATGCAAAAGGAGCTGAATGCTCTTGAAGCAAACAGTACATGGATCATGGTTGATTTTCCTGAAGGAAAGAAGACTATTAGATGTAAATGGGGTTTAAGTTGAAGCATTACCAAGATGCAAGTATTGAGAGATACAAAGGATACAATCAAAAGGAAGGAGTGGATTACTATGAGGTATTCTCACCATTTGAAAAACTAGTGGGAGGTCATCATCGTACCTCTCAAAATAGAATTTATAACCCCTAATGCTTTAAAACCACAATTAAGTAGATAGTGACAAATTTGGGTTGTACACAAAGAAAAGAGATTTTCTTAAGGGCTCATGCATACAAGGATGGATATAAGCGTGTGCATGCACACACACATATATAAAAGAAATTAGAGTGGGGTTTTGGCTTGTTTTTTCTAAGTTACGAATTGAAAGACAAAACAACTAGCATATAAAGAAAAGTATGCTAATCATGCAATAAACTAAGAAAAGAGGATTAAAACACAAGTTACGAAACCTTAGGCGCAATTGATTTCCACTTCCAAGCCTCTTATAATTCATAGAAACAATCACCCACTTATTCATCTTGATTGCCTATTGTTAATGCTACGCCTTCCATTTTTAAAATAAACATTTCATTCTTCTTAAGAGTAATATACAAAAGAATTCAACGACTATTTGTAAACCTCATCAATGATCACTTTAGACAATCAACGCCTAAATATATTTCATCAATGACATTATGAACAAAGAACCAATAGACTTGATAATACCAACACACATTCTACCACATATCTAGGCATTTAACCAACATATGCATTTACTAGGATTAATCAAGAAAGATTGATATTCAAGACTTTCCCATTAGTGCTCCCTTAGGACAAACATGACAAAGATCGACAATATCACATTCATCTAGCAATCTTAAAATCATCTACACAACTAGAAGTTCTATATCCATGTTCTTGGATTTCATGCCAAAGAGATAAGAAATCATGCACATTTCCTAATTCCTAACATGTCATCTTGCAAACATTTCATATTCTCAAACATCTAATCTCATAAAATGTAAGTCATCCTATATGCGCAAAATGCATCATTCAACCAAGAACTCCAATCCCCCCGATTCTGATTAACCGTTTTCTCGAGAATGGACTTGATTTCCCCATTGGAAACTTTGCCTTGTCCATTGGTTTGTGGGTGATAAGCGGTGGTGGTCTTATGAGTAACACCATACTTATTCAATAGTGCCTCTATTGTTTGATTACAAAAGTTGGTGCCACGATCACTAATTAAGGCTCGAGGCTTCCAAACCTAGAGAAGATGCTAGCTTATAAGACATCTGCAACCACTTTAGAATCGTCAGTCCTAGTGGGTTTTGCTTCAACCCACTTTGACACATAATTGACAACAAGAAGAATATACGTAAAGCTGCAAGATTTAGGGAAAGGTCTCATAAAATCAATACCCCACAAATTAAATATTTCACAATATAGCATAGATTTTTGGGGCATCTCATTCGTAGAAGAAATATTCTCTTTGGCACTTATCACTAGACTTCCAAAAGATGTAAGCATGCTTATTCTAGGTAGGCCAATAAAAATCACATTCTAAGACTTTCCTAGCGGTTCTCTTTGCTCCAAAATGACCTTCACGTGCATAGGAACAACAAAATGTAAGAATCGAATGCACTTAATTATTGGGTATGCATCTCCTAATCACTTGATCTAGGCAATGCTTCCACAAATATGGTTCATACCCGACCTAATATTATGCATCAATTCTTAACTTATCTTTTTGAGCCTTATAAAAATGTGGACGAAAGTTATCGAAAAAAAGAATATTGACGACATTGGCATACAACAGTTGGATGTCTCTGATTGCGAACAATTGTTCATCGGGGATCTCCTCTCTTATTTTCTCCATCAAAGGTACATTTAGCCCAACCTCGAATTTTTGGTATGGAGCCAATCAGCTCAAGTGGCGGCCACGAGGTTTTTCGCACCCTTCTTTTCTCAAACATCCAAGTTAAACTCGCTCAAAAGTAAAATCCACCAAATCAATATTGGCCTGGCCTCTTTCTTCATCATGAAATGATGAAGTGTTGCATGGTCAATATAAACAATAACTTTTGTAACATGCAATTAAGATTGAAATCTCTCTAAAGAAAATACCACCTCGAGTAATTCCTTTTCTATGGTTGAGTAGTTCCTGTGGGCCTCATTGAGAGTCATGGATGTGTAATAGATGGCGCGAGGGACACTCCCCACCTTTTGCCCAAACACCGCTCTGACACCGTAATCACTAGCATCGCATATGATCTTAAAAGGAATGGACCAATCCAGCGGGTGTATGATGAGAGACAAAACTAACCTTTTTTTCAATATTCTTAAACATCTAATCTCATATATGAAGAAAAATACCACATTCATATCGCAATAAACGCATAATAATCAAGATTCATAAATGAACAATGAATACTTCTCACTACATGGCTTTGGAAACCTCAATCAATTTCTCCCAAGAGATGCGTTTAGCTACTAAAAAACATAATAACATCTATAAGAAAATTAAACAAGAACAAAGATGAAAAGAGGTGAAATAAATCTCAAACTTGGGTTTGAAGCAGAGGAAGTTCGGCCAAATTAAGAATATGAAATGAGAGGTGTAAATTGCTATTTCTAGTACAAGAGGAATGATTAAAAATGCCACTTGCTGCTGGTCTTTCGTGAGCCACGAGTGACATAACACTCCCTCCGACCAGTGTCATCACGAGCTGTGAGAGAAATCCCACTGCTCGCGACAGGTGTAAACTCCAGCCATTCAAACTTCAAACCTCTTGTGTTTTGTAGACTTTCTCTTCAATCTTCCTTTTTCATGCCTTCATGTCTTCAACCTTTAATTGTCATCTTCAAATCTTCAAATATCTTTCCTTGTCACGAAAAAATTCCTAGAAAAGTGAGAAGAGCGCAAAAGTCACTCTTAACTCTCCTAAGACCATCTCAAGGCAAAACTCAATATCTAAAGCACAAAAATACACAAAAGTGAGTCCAAAATGTCCTAACACTACTATATAAATTGAACACATCAACTAGTTACTGTCAGAATTTTTGTTTGTATTGAAGATACTAAAGGATGGTCTATACAACAATTGGATGTGAATAATGCATTTCTTCATGGAACTTTAGATGAAATTGTTTACATGAAAGCACCACCAGACTATAGCATGAAGGAAGATTAGAATATTTGTTTACTAAAGAAATCCTTATATGGCCTTAAACAAGCTAGCATGCAGTGGAATCAGGCTTTTACATATTCTCTTTGTGCATATATGGTTTCATTTAGTCATCACATGATCCTTCCATATTCATCTTTAGCTAGCCAAATGTCACATTATTCTTAGTGATTTATGCTGATGATTTTCCAATCACAGGAAATTCTGAGAAGGTTGTCCCAGGCGTTAAGGCCTACCTGAAATTAGAATTCTCTGTCAAAGACCTTGGGGATGCAATGTTATTTCTTAGAGTAGAAATTAACATAAGTCCTGCAGGTTTACATCTTCACTAGCAAAAGTATATCTTGGATCTCCTCAAACATGCAGAAATTCACAATCCTAAACCTACAACAACTCCACTTCCTTATGATGCACAATTCACTAAATACAAGTATCCTACACTTGATATATCATCAATTTATAGGAAACTAATTGGAAAGCTACTATATTTTAACTTTACTAGGCCAGATATTAGTCATGTAGTACAATACCTAAGTTAGTTTGTTCACCATCTTACTAACGCACAATTTAAAAGTTGTTGTTCATGTTCTCAAATATTTGGCTGGAACCCCATCGATCTATCCATGTAGGTTTACAATGGAAGTCAACCACGGTTAAATTAGCCTGCACGCGTACTTAAAGGTCAAACCTTTTGACATCAATCTATCTATGAAGGTTTACAATGAAAGTTAATCCACCGTCGACCTAGCTAACATGAGTAACTTTTGACATGGATCAATATATGTAGGTTTACAATGGGAATCAAGCTATGGTTGACTAAGCTAACATGAGTACTTTTAAAGGTTGAAACTTTTGACATCAATCTTTCTTTGTAGGTTTATAATGGGAGTTGACTCACGGTTGGTTGTACGAAAGCACTTAAAGATCGATCATTTTCCATCGATCTACCTATGGAAGTTGAGCAACGCCTGACCTATGAAGATAGAGGTCAAACCTTGATTTTTTAAAATTATGTTAGGCAGTGGAAACCATGCGACATCGCACGTCCATTCAATGTTATCGACACTACGTGAGATGGTTTACCGACATCAAACTAAAAACCTTATTGGGCCATATTATGATGTTGGGTTGTCACTAGCCAAGTAAAGCCCACGTTCCAGACCAGCAACGTGACCGATGTCAGTCACCTATCGGGCTATGAAAAAAATGTTGCGAACAAAATTTTTTCATACCCCTAATTTTGGAAAAATTGCTTCAGATCCTATATAAACACATTTCTAAACAAAAAATCACCCCACCTCCCATCTTCTCCAACTCTCTCACCAAAATACATTCCCCCAACTTTCCATTCAAACCATATAAAAAAATAAACTAGTGTACTATCATATGCATTCAGTGGCTTCTTTCAAACTACCACAACTACTGAAGGGTGGAACATCTCCAGATGCAAATTGAAGTTGTTTTCATCCACAACTTGTTAAAATTTCTATTCTTTTGATGATTTTTGTTTTCTTTTCCCTTTTGGATGAAGAAAATTCTGAATCTTCTCTTGATTTGTGATGCTTGTGTTATATGTTATCTAGTTTTTGGTGTTGTTTTTGTGCATATAATGTCATGTATAGCAAATGAGAAGTACCAGGAATAGATTAAGGTTGATTCTAGACAAGAATGTTATTTTTGCTAGAACATTTCTTGAATACCTAACGTCGGTCATGAGCCGTCGGCCCTTGCGACAGGAAATCTAACTGTGATCGACGTTGCATGCATGCAAAGAAAATTATGTTCATTCTTTTTACATAGGAAATTCATGCTATAACTAACATTAGTGGAAATTGTGATGTTATATATGACATGATGTAATATAATTGAGGTTAGTAGACCACAACATCTCAAATGAGGACATCAATGGTAACTTTCACTTTCACAAAGAACATGTTATAAGTATTAGTTTTGTACTAGTACGATTGTTATATATTTCATTTGCAGATCGCCTATTTCTAACACAATCTATAATTTATGTGGAATTGTATTAACGAGGCAGACAAAATTATCAATGGACTTTCAAAATATAGAATAATTCAATTTGATCACAACTTGTCTATTTTTGTAAGGGTCATGTACCAAGTGTTTGAATCAAATGCGACCATTATATTATGGTGAATATCGAGGAAAATATCACTCCACTCTCAGGGTTTTTTTATGCTATTATAATTAATGTCATGTAGAAATTATGTAATGGAGATTGACTACCGATAACAGAGATACAAGCGATTTTATTTTAGTTTTTTGTATTCAAAGTTTGTAATATTTTATTGCAGTGGTGGTTATGTCATGGGCTTCCAGTTCGCATAAATTGGACATAAATTAAATATCGTGTGTCGTTCGGCCATTAACTGTGTCATCGATGATTAAATAACTGTGCCAACGATAATAAAATACTAAATTATGTCAATTCGATAGATGTCTAGAAAAAACACAACTGACACCGGCCGTTTCATTGCTACTCGACCACGCTAGCGATGTTAGTTGAATCTATAGCTAGCCGACATCGCTAACTAACTAGAGCAGCATCGGTCACACATTGGGTTTGAACAACAATCTGAAATTCAGTGAATGTGGCATCAATTATGCATTCGGTAAAACTGATGTCGGTCGAATATGTTACCATCAATCATACAACACACTATCCGAAGTTGCGAAGTCCTCGGACGGGGTTTGGGCTAAAAAAAATTTATCTTGTTTTTTTCTGAAACAATTGAGGTAAAATAAATAATTTTTACTACACCACTATTTACATAAGTTATTTTTTTAAAAGGTGGTAAAAAGTCATTAAGAGATAAGTTAAAAAAGTCTTATTTCTTGTAGTGTTTTGTGGTTTGTGGCATACACGGGGCTATGATAAAATTTGTCTGGAGCTGGCTGGAATTTCTGTATGATTGACTTAGAAGGAAACAACTGGGAGCTGGCCGATGTGGGAAAACATGAATTAGTGGGGTTGTTTTTTGGATTTATTGGATAATTTTTGGAATTTTGAGAGCAAGAACATATTCTGGAAGTTGATCTATAGAATTTCTAATTTTGAAATGGTCGGTTTGGGCATATCGATAAAATATTGCCGGGAGTTGATTTCCGAATCTTCTAATTCTTAAAAGGTTAGTATGGGTATACCGATCGAAATTGGTTGGGAGTAGATTTATGATGTTTCTAATACTGAAATGATTACAAACCAAAATTGGCTGGGAGTAAATTTCTGGATTTTATGATCTTGAAACAGTCAGTATGTGCACACTAACCAAAATTGGTTGGGAATTAATTTCTAGAATTTCTGACCTTGAAATGGTCCTTATGGGCATACCAACCACATTTGGTTGGGAGTATATTTTTGAAGTTTATGATCCTCAAATGGCCAGGATCGTCATTGAAGGCCAATAGCTCATCTATTTCACCACTTTAGAGGTGTATATGGTAGAAGTTGTTATTTGTCCGAGATGTACTGCACACGTTTGTGCAAACAATTAGAGGCATTGCAGTTATTTTCAAAGATGACCAATATCAGTTTTGAAGGCCTTGGTGTGAAATTACAGGATAGAATTGGTAACATACACGAATATCATTAGAAAAAGCCTTAACTACACTATCAAGGTAGAACTTACAGTTGAAGGTCTTGGATTCCCATCAAGGTTAGTCACACTATGAGAAGAACTGACACTGCGACAGTCTTAGATTATAGACCTCATTATTAAACAACACACTTGAAGATTCGGGATTCAAAACTTATTCTAGCATCAATAGAATGCCTTAACTACTCGAGGTAGAAGCAGACTAGGGGCATGTAGGGGGAAATTTTCTTCTTACTTTCTCGAGAGGACAATTAATTTTGGCTCTACATTGAGACCTTAATTCATAGGACGAAATACACATTTTGAAGTGTCGGATACTAAACCAGTCACAACCTTATATGAAGACCTCACTCCCTTACTCTGAGGTAGAAGTGGATTCAGAAAGGCTGAGTATCATGACTTGGTTATACACCTTTCAGAAGGCCTCTCTTGTTTGAGGTAGAAGTGGATTTGGTTGGGCACGAGAGCATGTTCTCCAGCCTTCTAACAAAACTATAGTTTCAGTTTACAAATTGCATTAACCCCAAAACATTATGGGGTCCGTATTTGGCCTCTCACCCAAAGGTGAGAGTTGGAGAGGGGGGGGGGGGGGGTTGTAAGGTAACAAGGGAAAGGTGGCCATTTTAGCAACCCATCCCTTCAGATTTTTTGACACATATATAATGTTTACCATATTCACTTTAAAAAAAGAACAGAATAAGAAAGATATCAGATGGCTGGCAATAAAATGACGTGTTGTGCCAAGTAGCTGTTTAATTTCCCCAAAAATTTTCACAGTGTCTACTAATACTAGACCTTATTATGAACCTTATTTTAAAGCCCATGTTATGCAGGGTTATGATTTACATGCCTAAAATTTGTGACTAGTGAATTTTTTTACTATTCTAAACAGTAATGTAGGAAATGTTTTGCAATTGTAAACAATTTTGGCTAAACTAAAATTTTCAATTATCCATTTTAATAATAAAATTTATCCACTTTTACTAATTTATATGGGTTGTCCCTTCTAAATAATGGCCATGAGCAAAGGTTCATGTCGACCGGCATTGATCTTCCAGAATTCTATAACCAAAATCCCAGATTGGATTTGAGGGTATAGGCCTTGATGTCTAAGTTAGTATTTTTATGTATCTGAACGTAATCTCAGTTATCTCTTTTTGTTTCTTGCCTCATTTTCCCAAGATCTTCTGTATTTATAGGTCTTTCAATCTACAACAACCATAGTAACATTCAACATGAGAGTAGTGTTGATCGTGACCATCATGGTGGCTGCACGATCATCCTCTGTGTGTATAGCATTGGCCAAGATTTCTTGGTCGTGGCTCCTGAGGTAGTCATGTGCTGCGTGTTTCTCACTTTGTCTTGGCTATTTTATCGAGAAATTACTTCATTAACTTTGTCGAACATGGATTTGGTCTACTATTTAGGCCTCATATACAATACAAACCCCCATCCATGAAGTATTGAGGGGTGAACACAAAGTTGTCATGTGCACACTTATATAAAAAGCTATCAAATGGGAGTGTGTTCACTTGAGGATGTAACCTTTTGTGGTGGATAGTCTTATAACGTGATGCGTAGTGGTGACCACGAGGGTTTTGTGGTTAATAAGTATTGATACTGATCTAAAGATTACAGCTTTGAAAAGATAAAGCGCTAATGTGATGTTCATCGATATATTTATGTGCTATGAATATATCGATGGTCAATTGGGCTAAGGAGGAGACTCTACGTAAGAAACATAATTATTGTGTGGGACCCTCTCTTCAAAACATACTCACTTTTTAAACTGCAACTTTTTTCCACCACAATTTTGCAAAATGATTATGATTGAAAAATGAGTCATTTGTGTGTCTCAGTAAAAGGGTTTGAATGGTAGAAGATTGGATACATGAAAAGGCTCTCGTGATTAAGTTCACTTCTCTTTGCCTTTTATCTCAGTTAGTACTCCTGAGTTTGCTCGATATCTTGCTAGTTTTTCCCGATCCATCCCCGGTCAATCATCAAAGTTGTCTTTTTTCTCACCTTTCCAAGTAAGCATTCTTTCAGTTATTATTTTTAATCTTAGTATGGAGTCACCACGTGCCCCTATTACCTATAGCCGAATCTGCAATGTCTAGGGGTCCGTTTGTTCCGGGGCCTGAGGTCTACCAAAATTTAGGGGTATTCGTTTCGTCCCCTAGGAATTAATTTTTAGATTCCAGGTGGTATTCTTGTGAGGAGTGCTCCCGTAATAGTGATGTTAACTTCTCTGAGTCTGATGGCGAATGATGACTAAGCAACCAAAAGTAGAATGGTAAAGAAAACTTTTAGTTTGATTACCCCTATCCATGTCGATAGGTTGAAAGTTGTTTATCCTCGCTTGAGTAGTAGGGAGATTAGGGCTCTAATTCTTCGGAGGATGTTCATTTTCCCAAGGGTGCTTGTTTACGTTTAAAAACCTGAAATATGGTATATCTTTTCCCATACCTGGCTATGTGCCCTTAATTTTTTTTAAAGGTATAAGCTAGCTTTGTCTCAATAGTGTCCCCGAAGGGCTTGTAGTGATAGTGAGTTTTAAGAGGGTGTATGGTAAGGATGATGTTTTCTTTGTTGTCAAATTGTTTTTTCCAGCTTTATAAGTTTGATAGGTTAAACAATTCAGCGGATGAGTTCACCCCTTTTCCAGTTGCTGCAAAAATGAAGCCTGTGACCCATTTCCCCAACAATCGTGAAGTATGAAGAGAAAAGATTTTGTATGTGAAGATAGATGGTTCTCACGATGGGTGATCCCTTAGATGGATTTGTCATGTGCCCGTAGATAAAATACCCGGGGAAGTTCGTAGGTAAGGCCAGATTCGAGTTGGGATGACAGTGGGGTGGTTTTGGGGAGGTCCACCCCGTATCCGCCCAATGAAGCGGGTATGGAGGTAGTTTTGGTGAGGGTGAGGTGAGTATGAGTATGAAAATCATACCCGTTATAGGTAGTGGGTCGGTGTGGATATAAGTTCATACTCGCCCCATCCCCGCCCACCGCACTAAGCCCGTTACATATCCACCAATTTAATATAAATAAATTATTATTTATCCTTGTTGCACATATCATAGCGATAATATTTTCACGTGAATAAATTTATTAATTTTAATATAAAAGTTACTATAAAAAATTAATTTTAGTTATTTTTGGAAATATAAGTGGGATGAGTACAATGGGTATGGAGTGGGTAGGGAGACCCAAGTGGGTGATGGGGCAGGTATGGATTTTTTTTATAATATCCGATGAGGCGGGGTGGATTTTAAAGTTGTACCCGATAGGTAATGTGGCGAGTAATGTGTATGGATATTTTAGGTGAGCATGGGTATGGAGTACCATAATCTGTAACCTACCCGCCCCATTGTCATCCATAGATACGGTTACAACGGATAGGTTAATGGTATGCAAAGTCAGTGTATCTACGTTGGCAAACTCTAAAGGTTGTCACTTATGCTACTTCTGTCGATACAATGCATGTTATTTATTCCCAGTTTGTATGGTTGGATAATATGCTTCTGATAATGATGTTGTTTTATTTACGGAGATAGATCTTTTTTATATCCAATTCATGTCCCCTACGTTCCCTGTTGAGGAGACGGATGTACAAGGTATGAACATGAATATTAAACCGATAGCCAGGTACATGTACCAAAGAGTAGTGACACGTGTACATGATAACGACAAAAATCTTATCGTTGTGGAAAGCCAAAGCCTAAAAATCAATAATGTGAAGGTTCGTCTTCGAGGAAGTATGGTTGCAATGACGATGAAGATGTGGATGAGAAAGTTTCTCAGTCTAAGAAGCCCATGCAGTCCTATCGGGGGTTTGGATCACAAATGGTTGTTTTCGAGCAAGACATTAATTGTGCTCTCTCCCCTTGGCGATGTGAATGTGAATCAATAACTCTCCAATGTATATCGCATCGTTTTCTCTAAGTCAAATGATATGTGAAAGTATGTAGCAAAGGTTTTTAACCTCTTTCCCTTGATGTAGGTTGGGGCAAGGCTTGCTTGATTTGAGTCAGTGGCTTGGAATGTACCAAGTCCCGATCTTAAAACAATGCAAGAAGTAGATAGCCTGAGGGTGAAGCTTAAGAATTCCCAGGATAAGATCGCTAAGCTACATGAGGTTGCTTGGTTGAAAAGTTGCAGTCCTTACTCACCTCAATATGTTAGGGTTTTGGTGAACCAGATTGTGATGACCTAAGCCTTAGATGATTTGTTTCCGGATATTACCACTGAAGCTCTCTTCAGAATGAAGGAGGGGTGAAAAATCTTCCCAGTATGTTGCGGATTCAAGAAGGGCTTGGCGACCACCATCAGGAGCTAGACAATCTATCTGTGGGTAAGGTGCGGGACAACGGTCACTGATGAGACCATTTTATACTATCTTGTTAGCACAATTGTTACTCATTATTTTAGTAGTTTATAGTTTTTAAATTAGGAAATTGAATACTTTACCGATTGTGTGGGGGGTTAGAATCATATTTTATGGTTTTATACTTTAATTCCCCTATTTTGGGAAAGTATCAAACCATCAGAAGAAGGTCATTCGCAAGAGTGGTAGAAGAAAGAAAACCAATTCTAAATTGGTAAAAAATATATTATAGTAGAAGTAGAGAGAATAAGAGAAGAATAAAGTTGAAGATGAAGGCCTTCGGTTGTGGTCTGTGCACAACTACACAATCCACGACCATCAGCCTATTTCCAAGCTCTAGAAGAAGTCCCCAATCATGGACTGTGCTGATGAGCACGGTCTGCCACGCTAAAAAAGCTTCAAAGACCGGAAGAAGAGATTTAAGGTCATAGGCTGTACAAATATGCACGATTTATGATACCTAATCATAGAACTAGGAGCCAAGAAGATACCAAGGTTGTGCACCATGCATATGTGCACGATTTGCAACGACGATAGTTGACTAGGGTTAGACTACAGCCTTAAAAATTCTCTCTTTCCTCCTAGTTTGAACATTGAATACTCATCATTTATTACTTTTTAATCATGTTTAATGTGTATATCGTTATGGGTTTCACTAGATTAGGATAAATTAGTGCATGGGAACATTGGTTAAGCATGTTTAGTTTAAGAGTGTGAGATTTTGGGTTCTTATTACCCATTTCCTATGATTATCATGGATGCTTGTGTTTAATTCTTATTATTATTGCTCGATTAATGTTAGGATGAAACTAATTATGATTATGTCATAAATTATTGCTAGGCTTGGGAATGAACCTGAAAAGATTTTGTCTGTTTGTCGGTTTGGTCATTAATTAATATTAAGATTTTGTTTAGGAGTGATAACTAAGCATGTTTTTTATTAATTTATTATATTACTCTTGATTTCATAATGGAAAGAGATTGATTTTCACTGTGAGGTTGCTCATAAGAGTGACACCTATGTTGTGATTATCTTTAGGACTGAATTGCATCAAGGTCAAATATTAGTTTCGAAAGTCATATCTTTAGTATGAGACCACTAAGGAAATTGTGTAAGGTAAGAGGTCTTAGCGAACACGAGTTAGACACTAATTGATGCAAGGGAATCCTTCAGAGTAATAATAGTTCTCGGAATTGGCAATGGCGAGTCCAGCCTCTTTGAGTAGCTACAAAAGTCCATGGGGTCTTGGGGAAGAAGATCAAACACTCAAGTTAGCGTCATCTTTATTCTCAATTTCTTCCCGTCAAAATAGCTCTTTCATGGTTTGTTATTCATTGTCTTTATTTATAGAGCCTAGATCGTGTGATCAGAGTTAATGTATTGTATTGTGCTCCTCTCTCTCCTAGATTATGGCCTAGCAGTCAATATTGTGGAGAGTAGTACCTTTCCGCCATTTTCGGGATTGGTCACCTTAAGGCGAAATAGTATGGTTACCATATGGGAACCTAGCAAATTGGTCTGTTCCAGAGAAGTTATTACTCCGATGTTTTAATTTTCCCATTTGGGATTGGGTGAGATATATATACATATACCATAAGCCCTCCCATCCACATATCCATGACTAGCGAAGAGAATGGTACATGAAATAGACTGTGTAAAACTTACACAGTTCATGTACTCAGGAAGCATGAATAATATGTTTAGAATGGACTGTGTAGATCTACATGGTCCGTGCGAGAAACACTGTCACGGTATGTGTCATCCTATTGACTAGGGTTTTGACTAGCGGGTCAAAATGTTCTCTCTCTTCCCACGAAAAAAGAAAACCTTATCCATTGGACAAAAGAAATGAGGCAGATCTAAAACACTTCTGTAGGGTTTTTCCTCTCTTCCTCAATTTATTTCTTAGCATTTATGTCTCTCAAACCCAGATTTGTTATGAGTTTGATTAGTTTAGAGTAGTTTAATCACTTGGGAGAATTTGAAAACATGTTTGACTAACAATTTGTGAGTGTCTTCGATTCATCTACCTTGTGGCTTTATTATCATTGTTACTTGAATTTTATGCTTATAATTATGCATGATTAATATTAGTGTGTAAACTAATTGAGTTATCGCATGATTTAGCGCTAGGATCGGGAATGAACCCATAAGTATTTTATCTTTTTGTTGGGTTTGGTCAAAGGTCAATGTGAATGTCATGTTTAGGAGTCAAAACTATGTATGATCGTTGGTTCTTTGATTGAATTAGGCTAGAGGACTTAGTTATGTTAGGATATGAACAAACGGGAGTGACCCAACCACATAGTGTTGGGCATTTTATTAATCTTGTTGGGGAAGTAGTCCAATCCCAAAAATCATATCCCAATGTTTGTGGTAAAATAGGTCGGACAAACTCTTAGGGCATAATCAGTGAGATAGTAATGCTCTAGGTTGTACACGATGCGCCATAGAGTTGGTGTTAGTTGAGGTCCCACCGAGTCATGCTACTACCTTGTTTAATTTACTTCGTGTTGGGAGGGGAATTATTAACCATGGAAGTGAGGGCTATATGTGGACAGTGATAGTGCACCTCTAGTTATATCGTGAGGAGGTAAGAGTTTAATGAGTGGGAAGAATTGGGATGTTAGTTATCGTGGGAGTTCTCGATGAATCAACCTCTCAACATTGTGTGATAAAACATATGGTGGTAAAATTGTGAGTGTGAATAGGAATCGATGATCGAATCTAAATGTCAAACATGTGACACAAATGTCCCTAAGGATAATTTATATTATTTTTACATCGTTGTCTATTTTTATAATCTTTTTGTTGTTAGTTTAGTTACTCAAACAAAACCCCCTCTTTTCTATTTCTGACACACAGACACACTTGGTGATGCTTGTGTGTGAATTGCATGAAACTACCCATTAAACCCCTCGGTCTTTGTGGACGACACCCAAACTTACCACTGACTACTATTTTTTACAGTTAGGAGTAAATTAGGGAGCAACATATAAATCTTATTTCTGATTTTTATGCACCCGGATTTTCAATGACGCCCGGGTGTACGTCAATAAAATAATCCAATTTTTTAAAGAAAACCAAGCATGGGTATTTTGGTCATTTTTTGGGATGGTCAACACCAAATTTTCCACTGTCAATGCCGAAATGGTTATTTTAGCACTTTTAATGGAAAATTACGGTTATTTTGTCACTTTCTAGAGTTTGAAGGATATATTGGCACATTCAAAAAAAATATAGGGCTATAAATGCACTTTAATTACCCTTTCTTTTACTTACCTTTTGTAGATGATTCTTCTCTTTATTTATAGTTCTTTTATATCCTAATCATGGCTTGACCATCATGTACTTGTCTCTCCATAGTGTGATCATGGCCTTACCGTCGTGCCCTTATCTCTGGATCATGTTCCCTCCTTGGTTGCATCACATTCAGAAATGAGGCGTTGTGGCCTCCTTGCTCGACACTGCTTTACTATATCCGCGACCTACAAATTAGTGGTATTGTTGGGCTTAAGCCTTCACTCAGAAATTCAAATTACCAATGTTTATTAACAAAGTGATAGCTTCACTTTTTCTTGATTTTTTTAAAAAAAATCATTGTACTTGGTTAGTTTGGTCGGACATACTAGGTCATCTGGAGTGTATGTTTTCATGGCCAAACTGATTTACCAGATGGACCTGAACGGATGAATCATACATACCATAAGTCCCCCCTAGCTACGAAACCATGAGAATGGAGCATAAAAAGACAGTTAGACTGGTGTGTGTGTGATGCGTTGTTTGTGATGATTTATGGAGAAGGAAACAACATCAATGTGCACTGGTCGAGAAGATTAAATTAGGAAAAGTTGAATATATTCATGGGTATATTGCGTATGAAAAACTCTGTTGGAAATAGATGTATATCCATTGACTGTCTAATTATCCTAATATTTAGAGTGTGGATGTCACCTGGTTGAGTGACTAACATTTAATTTCCCTACAATTTTGGGGGTTGATTGTTAGTGGGCCGAAATAGAAAGATTTACGCAATATAAAATGAATTTGAAACCTATAATCATTATGAAAAGGTTTTCCCTATATCAAAGTGAGACATTTCTGATTCCTCACTGATACACGCTTCTTCATTACATCAAGAAGGTACACGGACTTGTAAGAAGTTACTTTTTATTTCGTATTCCACAATGGTACTATAAATGCTTATGGTAAGTTAGGAGGGTTACAAATTATCATTATTGTTATTTTATTGTAGGTTTTCTTTTCTCCTCAGAGGCAGGGTGTAGGCAAATTCATATCTAGAAGGTAATTGTTTTCCAAGGTTTGAGTCCTACATTATTCCTACCTTAAACTCTTCTGATAATATAGTTGTTGTGTATACTGAATCATCTTCTTCAGCTACTATCCCTAGTAACAGTTAGTATAGTAGTGAATCTACCCAGAGTGACGTTAATGTTAACTCTAGGGCCGCACTGAAGAAGCTCCACACCTCAGTGATAAAAGTGCCTTAGTTAATGCAGTTAAATAGAGGACAATGATGGGGTTGGAAAGGCAATGATAATCAAAGTGTTTTGGATCAAATTTATTTAGATGTTTTGAGGAGCAATACCCATTTTTGGGTGGTTGTAAAATTAGGGTTCCTCACCAGATGAGGGGAGACGTAACCCTTTTTATGGTTATATTTATGTGTATAAGCATCATCTTCTGTATGGGTTGATAATACCGATTCCCGCATATGTTGTTAGTGTATTGGAGAGCTATGAAATTGATTTAGCATGATTTCACCCTAAGAGCATGACTAAGATTTTTGGTTTGAAGACGATGTTTGAGCGAGCTGGGGAATTACGCTACCTTATTTGGATAAAAGGAAATATAGACATTTTCTAATGTACAAAGTCTTATTTTAGACCCACTAACTGCTAGACGGGGTCATTTTATAATTGATGCAACTATTATGGTGATTTGGTGTTTGTTTTAATTTATTGCATCGAGGTTCCTATAACTTCAAATTTTTTCAAAAAAAATTAGCGTATTGTATAAATAATTATAATTTGACCCAAAACATTATTGAAATGATTATTTTCATAATTGGTCTAACTGTTAGTCGGTCTAACAGGAGACTTTCTCTTTCTAATAAGAATTCTTCTTAAGTAAAACTAAGGAAAGAAACTAATTATACTTCCAATGGAAGGTTAGGATTATAAATCTAACTAAATTAAGGTAACTAAATTTTTTTCTCCAAAAAAATAGAATTGTAATAAAGTTAAGGAAACAAATCCCAGTTAGACTTGAAAATTATGAAGTAATATATTCAACCCTAAAAAGTGAACAGTCTGGATCCAAATGAGATCAAGAAAATTCCCTAGACAGCTTCTACCCAAGGCAGTTCGGTCTAGTCCTGCACGTGCCAATGAGACGTCAAATGCATGTTTTTTCTAAGTCATTTAACATCTCTTTTGTTATCTTTTGTTTAGTAGATTTATACCTCATTTTGTAGCCTACTATAGGTCTAATGGATTTATGTCCCTACGAGCGTCTAGATCTATTTTTGTGAGCTTTATTTGTAGATTGATTGTAGGCACCCTAGACTATTTGTAGAAAGCCATTAGCGAGAATGGTAGTAAATTGTAGAAGGCCATTAGTAGGAATGGCAGAAGACTGAAGGCCACTAGCCAAACACGTGGTAATAGATAGATCCGCCGAAGAAAATGAGCTAAGTCTGAAAGATTGAAGAGTGGAACGACCCGTGTAGATCTGCGAATGGAAGGCTCAAGGCTCCAGGACATAGGCCGCGCAATCTTGCACGTCCCATGCACTCAAAAGATGGCAAAAATGGCACCAGACCATGGCTCGCGAGCTTTTGCACGGGTCGTGCGCTGAGAATGACCGACAGCAACTCCAGTTCGTGGCCAGCAAGCTTTTGCACGGGCCTTGCTGCACAGGCTGTGCACTATTATACGGCCCATACCGACGTGGCTAGTAGGGTTTCCTAATTTTTTGCCTTTTCTAAGGCCGAATCATACCTACTATATAAGCCACCTTTAGTCTCCTAGGGCTTAAGGATTTGATCTTTATTATTGTTGTTGTAGTAGGTAGGATGAATGAGGCTATCTCCTGTCTTCATTTATTTCTCTAGTTTTTTTCGTTATGGCATTAAGTCCAATGATTGCTTAGGATTTAATTTCTCTAGTGTAGTTTATTTCTTGGGGGAATATTTGTGAGATTCTTATATTACCCTATCTTTGTGTTTTATAAATATTTGTGCTTGATTTATAGTTTATATTCTTGTAATATTTGTGTCATGTTATGATTTATGATGCGTCCATAGATTCATGCATAGTACACTATCATTCTAGGCTAAAATTCTATCTTTGGAGTGTTAGATTAGGACTATTGCAGGCTCGAGAGTACCAGAGAGATGAGTGCATTCATGCTGCCTTGAGAGTACCAACCTGATCTTTAGACTCCAATTCTAAATGGCTAGTTGGTGAATGATTGCATGTTAGGGGCACTAGACTAACTCCTAACGAGGGGAAACCCTTGGATTACCTCGATATGTAAGCATTCTAGTTTATAGCGACTACCCTTAGAATCATCCCAAGATGCCAATTCCTTTGCTTCTCTAGGCCTAGGGTTGGTGTCTGTAGTGGAGTGTCTGTGACATATTGTCCTCACTCTTGTATCTAAAGTTTGCAACCTGCGCAAGCCTTAGTTCCTTTAAGAGGGGACACATTAGCATCGTGAGTGAGATGATGAGGAATGATGAGCGGATCCAAAAGATCGATCGACGCACATTTCCTAATTACGGAGGCAGTGAGTTGGTTCTTAAAGAGAGACAAACCTTTGCGTGACAGACATTGGAATTCCTGGTCTTCATCCACACCATGGGATATAGGCATGAAATAGGTTTATATTTCTTACATGTAATAGAATCGAGGAAAAAATTCATTAGGGTAATATACAAATATAACCCTATATATTTGAGAAAGTGCAGATATAACCCTGAGATAATTTTTAGTGCAAATATA
>JAULKM010000012.1:7603612-7616005 GCA_032355605.1 Rubia tinctorum | reverse complement strand
TGGTGGTGCACCCCTGATGAACAGTAACAGCCCCCTTCTACGCCCCCAAACATCCGCCCCAGCCCCTCCTCCGCTCCTTCTCAAATTTTCCTCTGGTTCCGCCACTGCATGTATAAATATCTATATATAGAGGAAATATGACCTTTATGCTGAAATAAGAGGAAAAGTATTTAAAAAGTGAAAATCATCAAAAAAATATAATCAAAAGTTACGCAAATAAAAACACCGATAGAAATCTCACATGGATAAGTTAAAGGAAGTCTAACAAATTTATAATATAGTGAGTAAAGAAATCAGAAAATGACGTTTAAATGAGAATTAGTTTTAGAGGAAGAGATGGAGTACAAATTTGACGCATCCGGTATAATGTTCCATTCCGTGATTGGGCCTCCATATTGTCGGTCTGTTGAAGGGAGTGAAGGCAGTTGGGGTAGCTTTTAAGAATCAATCAATACTGATATTTCCTCCATCTGGATTAAATAGCATAATTTTTTTAAGGGTATCAGAAAACATATTTAACTGTAAATATATTTAACTGTGTATGATATCGACAAACAAAAAATTACTTTTTAGAAGCTACTCGTTATGATGAATAAAACAATATCACATACGATAGTATTATTTCTTATATACCTATTTATACATGGGTAGGTTGACAGTGAATAATGTCAAATAGTAAAGTGTGCAATTTAATCCGGAACGGAGGGAGTATCGTAATACTCTCTCTAGTCCTAAAATATTGACACCCATCTAATGAGTTTTTTTAAAAAGCAAAATAAATGGAGGAAATTGTATTGGAATAGTAAAAGTAAATTAAATGAATGAAAATAATCTTAATTCTAAAAAAGAAAAGGAAAAGTGCTAATATTAAAAGACCAAATAGAAAAGGAAAGTGCCGATCTACTCATTCTGGAATTCCAGGCTGCCAACATAATCCAGTACAAACCAAATCCATGTTACCAAAATAAAACAGCACATCGAGGCCAAATATTATGCTAATCTAGTGGCATCCTGTTACCATTTCAGCAATAATAGAAGTTTCCTTTTTTCATCACTAGAACTAAAGAGAAACAATACTTACATAAAAAATTTAATGGATTAAGGAGTCAATGAATAACTATTAGATTAATTATTAAAAAATGTTATTTTTATAATATTTAAGGCTGAATTATAATAAATGAGGTAATTTATGATTGTTCTTACAGTTAGTCGGTCTAACAGAAAACCTACGTTGAGCTTCATTTTTCATTTTACCCGTGTACATGATATGTGGAACATATTGTCAAATATTATACTATAATATTTTATATTTTTGTAATTTAGTGTAATTATATTCACATTTCTGATCAATTTATTTCAGTTTGAACAATTTTCATTCAAATCGAAAATGTTGAAGGCGTGTTTTGCGTGCAGAATGGAAAGTGTAAAGCTAAAGAGGTGGAGTGGAATTTGCAAGGTATCCGGAATAGGGCTTTGTTTAGGAGGAGCAGCGAGCATTGCATTTTTGAAAGGTCCCAGTTTCAGGCTTTTGATACATCACAACCTAATTAACTCTCACCCACAACACCAAACTCATCCTCATGCTTCTTCCGACTTAACATGGATAAAGGGTGTTTGCTTGATGCTTCTTTCAAACATCTTTTGGGGCTTTTGGCTTGTTACACAGGTAATTTCCATTTCTCAACACCTCTATGCATACCCTACCATCTCTATACAAATCAGATATGTGGTTCTTACGGTAAAAGATAAGTAAGCATAGAACCAACCAAAAGTGTCGAAAATACAGGTGGTACGGGCCGAAACCCCTATCAAAAGGCGGAACCATATTGGTCCCGGTATATCAAAATAACACTACAATTAAGAAGGTGATATGTAGATGAAGTGGAACTAATACATGATATGCTAGTACATGAAACTCCGGTCCAGACAGTAGTCCTAACTGCCAAGTATGGACACGCGCCGGTGTAGGTCTCCTCGTTGTGCCCAAAGGCACGCTGGCTAAGTGAGGATCTGATGTCCTTCTTCGTCCCCGGGTGCTGAGACTGGTGATAGTGGGGTGAAGGCAGTGTTGGAGGAGGACCCCATTTGGGGTGTATATCTCTCGATGCACGCCTAACAACCGTGGGTGGTGGTGCTCCAAAGATGTTGTTGCTGAAGTGATGTGGTGTTGATGCTCCAGTGAGGTAGATCCGTACGGAAGCTAACCAGGTGCACTAAGGGAGTATTCCTCAGGGTGCCCGGAATTGTAAGCAAGATCTCACTCAAGGTCGGAATGTGAGCCCCTAAGTTGTGCGTGATCTTGCCTTCAATCCCCCTTGTATAGCTCCGTCGTGCTGAATCATCGGATAGGACTCCGTGGTATACTTGTTCCGCGTATACCGGCGTGACAGTTACAGAACTGTTCTCCCCACTTTTAGTAAGTGGGCAACCATGTACGGGTTTATGGTTACTATGCTACACTGTCAAGGTATCGTAGATTGGGATTTGGGATGCGGTGACACCACCGATATAGTGCCAGAGTTGGTTATTCTGTAATAACGGTCCCCACTTTTGGTAAGTGAGCAACCATTGCCGGATTTGATGTTATTGTGCATTGCCGGTTTGTGCACAAATCGGAATTTAGGGTACGATGATGCCACCGATCTGACATCAAAGTGAGTCAATTTAACCGATTGACTCCGCGCAATAGTTTGTACTGCCTTTCCCACTTTTAGTAAATGGGTAACCATTACCGGATTTAATGTTATGTACGTTGCCGGTTGTCGCACAAATTGGGATTTATGATATGATGGTGCTACCGATTTGGCATAAAAAAACTGGGTTTGAGGTTTCTGAGCATTGCCGATACAATGATCAGGTCGGGTTTGGAGCTACATTAGTGCTGCCGACAAGACACTAACACGAGACGTTTTACCGTGAGTTTCGACGCATGCCGGGTTAATAGTGACCGTGCACCACCGGAAAGGGGCATGAGTCGGAATTAAAAATAATAATTTTCTTTTCTCTTTATTTTTTTCCTTTTTTTATTTATAGTTCCACCGACCTGGAACTATGTTATCCATCCTTGCTATAAGGGTCATAATTAAGTTTGTACAAAATAGGGGCCTGCCAAATAAAATTTACAAGGACATCGATGCCTAATTAATTTACAAAAGTTAGGCTACCAACTTAATTTACAAAATGCAATGCTGCTATGGAGTCACGAAATAATTTCCATCTTCGAATGTAGGTCTGAACTTAAATCTATGAACCTTGAACCATGAAGCTGTGGATTTCCCTGATTCTGAGTTTAGGCTTGTGAACTAAAACTTTAGGCTTTCATTCAGGCCCTGGATCTGCTGATTAAGTTCTGGAGTCTTGTGGCCTTAACGGCTTCGGACCCAGAAACTTATTCCTCGATGTGACCGCCTTCTTGAAACTTATAGTAGCTTAAGCAGCTTCCCGGGTAGGTTGCTATCCTTTCCTGGGGTACCAAGAACAGAGTATACAACAGAAAAATCCCAGCACCAAGAACAAAGCTACAACATAAAATGCACAACAAATGCATTCAACTCTAGTCAATTACACTACAATCACAGAGAAATACAAGTTTTCAGGTCATGGTAACATCCAAAGTATTCATAATATGAAGCAAGGTGCAGAATATGAAGCAAAATATTCACAACAAGTTCAGAATATGAAGCAAAATATTAATGGCAAGTGCAGAAATAAGGCAAGTGCAGTGGATCACAATTTCAGCATAGGTGCACATATAGAAATTTAGAGGGACATTGGCAAGTTAGGTTTTATATGCACGGACAGAATATGCAACACCAAGTGCGCGGTTTGTTAATCAGCAGGTATTCACAGTAGTGCATAAGTTGTCAAGTTTTAGAATTTCGAACCTTAGAACTCATGAGCTTCGAGTTCCAAGCCTATGAGCACTTGGATTCTGGGCCTTCAATCTCTGAAACTGATTTCCCTCAAAAATTTACTTCCTAGCCTTGAACCCTCATAATTCAAATTTTTGACCCACTTGGATCTATGAAACTGCTGTTTTCTTTGAGCCATCAACCTCGTGCCTTCGAGACGTGGACCTTCAAACCCTGGGCCTTCAAACCTCGCTTTGAACCTCTGCCTTTGTACCATACTTTGAACCCGAGCCTTCGAGCTGTACTTTGAACCTCAAAGAACCTCAGATGGTCAGGGGTGTAGTATCTGCTGGTTATATTGGTAGGCCGGGAACAGTTTGTATAGAAAAGTGTAAACCTGGGTGAAGATTTAATTTTTAAGGGTCGGGGTTGAAGCTGCTTTTCCTTCTTTTATTAGACCATTTCTCGCTTTCCAGATGTAGCAGACCGTGGTGAGCATTGCGAGAATACCAGACCTGGCAGCTTGTTTTTAACCATGCACTTCTCTTGTGATCCATATGACTGCACCCTTGATCGTGTAACATCTTCTTCGCAGATCCATCCAATCCTTAACTACTTCCCAAAAATCCCTTGAAAATTGGCAACTAAAAAATAGGTGTTGTGCACTCTCCGGCGCTGTTCTCCATAATGGACAACACCTATCGCCATTATAATTTCTGAACCTGTCCCTTGTGGAAAGCCTTCCTCGAACTGCCCTCCTTGCAATGAACGAGTATTTTGGCGGGTAGGATCCCTTCCATGGGAGACGAAAGACACGGTGTGCTGGCTCTAGAGAAGAACCTCATAAATTTTGAAGAAATCAGCCTTTTTTCTGTTGCCCAGGTTCCGAGTTTGCCAATAGTTTCATTTCTTCCCCCAAGCTCAGCCAATAAGCTGTCCCTGATTTGCGCCTTATGAACGCCGACGAATTATATTTCGAGGGGATCCATGTCCAAAAATATGCTCCTTTTATATAAAATGAGTGCACCCATTTTACCCACAAGCTCTCTTTTCTACAGTGGAAATCCCATATTTGTTTAGCTAAAAGTGCTTCATTCCATGTGCCGATATTCCTTAGTCCCAGCCCACCTTCTTCCACTTGCCTGTAGACTTTTTCCAAGATACTGGGGTTGATTTCCCTTGCCAGAGGAACCGTCTACAAATTGAAACCAGGTGTTGTATAACATTATGTGGCAGGGGTACCTGTTGTACCAAAACCCAATCACACCTTAGAGAACTGCCCTGATGAGCTCTAATCTTCCTGTATAAGACAAAGTGTAACCCTTCCAAGCTGAAATTGAGTTGTTTGTCGTGTCTATGAGTAGGGAGAATAGTGAGAGTTTTAGCTTCTGAGAATCCAGTGGAATGCCTAGGTACTTGACTTTTAAATGCCCAATTGGAATACCTGTGAAGCTTAGGTCTTCCTGAACACCAACAATATAAATAGAGAACTTTGCAGTGTTTATTGCCAGGCAGGGAGTCTGTTCAAAATCATTCAGGGTCTGTGTTAAAATACTGACTGAGCTTCTATCCCCCTTTGAAAATAACATCAGGTCATCCGGAAAAGCCAAATGCGAGATCCTTAGAGGTTCACATCTTGGGTGAAAATAAAAAAAGTGGAGTCGCGGTTGCATTCCTGATCATGCGGGAAGAATATTCGAGGCTGATGACAAAAAGCATTGAAGATATAGGATCTCGCTGTCGAAGTTCCCTACGACCTGTGAAGAACCCGTGTAATGAGCCATTTATTTTGACGGAAAAGGTGTATGTAAACACACGTTCCATTATCTAGTTTACAACCCGCTCTGGAAAGTCAAGACCACAAAGAACCTCTTTTAGAAAATCCCAGGAAACCGTGTCAAATGCTTTCCTGATATCAACCATAATCATGCATTTGTCGTTATTTTTTTCTAGCATACCCTCTGATAAGTTCCTCTGCCAGCATAATGTTGTCTATTATCAAACAACCTTCTACAAAAGTGGCTTGCGATGCGTCTATAATAGACGGAAGAACTGATGCGATTCTTGTTGCAATAATCTTTGTGATTATTTTGTAAGTCACGTTGCAGCAAGAGATCGGTCTGAAGTCACTGACTGAGAGATCATTTTGCTTTTTCAGAATGAGGGAAATGGAAGTGTCGTTCATTTGCTCTAGGATTTTCCCGGATGCGAAGAAATCCATTATGGCTGCACAAACATCTTGTCCGACAATGTCCCAGTGAGATTTGTAAAAGGCTAGAGTGTAGCCATCCAGTCCGGGCGCTTTATCATTTTCCATAGAGAAGACAACTTATTTTATTTCCGTCGTAGAGACCCTCATTCCTAAACATGCCCTGTCCATGGTATTGATTTTTGGCCCTCTCTGTAAGATTTTCATATGCGTTGGAATACAACTTGTAGATCTTCCAAAAAGGTTGGTATAGAAGTCCACGAATAGCTGCCCAATTCTGCTTTGACCAGTGATCAAGTTTCCTTGTAAATCATATACCGCTGAAATAGGGGTGTAGTTCCCGGCACTCTTAAGAAGATCGTGATAGTATTTTGTACCCCTGTCCGATAGCAGAAGATGCTTCGTTTTCTTTTTCTGTGCCACGAACCTTCTACCCGCATCCTCTAAAAACCAAGCCCCGTCGCTCAGCTTTCTAATTTCTTACCAATCTTCTATGGTAGCATTTGCAATGTCCAGATTTATTATTGTGTCATCCAACAGTTTATTTGCCTCCATTGCTCTTCCGAGATATTTGCAAATTCCATTATGTTCAAATCTCGTAGTGGTCGCGTCAGATTTTTGAGCTTCATGACCAATAAATACTGTCTTGTTCTCGCTCCTTGGATATCCCAGTTTTTTTACCACAGTTTTGCAGTCAGAGTGCTCGCTCCACATATTTTGGTACCGGAAAGGTTTACTTCCGGATGATTCACTGCTGGTTAGATCAACATAGAATGCCCGATGGTCCATTCTAGATTGAAAGCTCAGAAAGAAAGCAGTACAAAACCTGTCTGCCCAATAGTCATTTGTAAGACCTCTGTCCAGCTTTGCTAGTAGTTTTTCTGGACCTTGCCATGTGTGCCAGGGTCCGAAAGATGGAGAATTCGAGAGGGAACATACTGCACAAGTGTCAGAGAAATCTCGGAGAAAATATCTTGATAATTCAATGCCCCCAATCTTGTCATTCGGCGTTAAAGTGCAGTTGAAATCACCAAGGACCATCTAGGGTTCAGTCAAGTTAATGCCAAATTTTTGCAAAAGCTTCCCATAGTGTTCTATGTCTGACAACCGTGTACATCCCAAAAACCACAGTACAAAAGAATTCGAAGCCCGTGAATTTGCAACCAACCTTGCGATTTATACATTGTTTAGCCACTCCCAATACTTGAACATCTGTTACTTTTGCATTCCACATAACTGTTATTCTGTCATTGTTTATTACATCGAAATTATAGGTAAATTTCCATCCCCTGTATCTTCTATTCAGAAACTTTCCAAAATATTCACCATTCGTTTTCACTTTCATAATAGCACAGATTGCTAATTTACTTTCAGTAATGAACCGTCGCAACGCGAACATTTTTGTGGGGTGGTTCAGGCCCCTTATATTCCAACAACCGAGTCTCATTTCCCACCAAAGGTGGGTACTCGCCTACCACCGCCACCAGCTCCTTTTTGTTTCCAGGGAAGCACGGCAGAAAGGGCTGAATTGTTCAGAAATTTGGCTAGCACTCTCTGAGATTTTACCCCATTGTTTTTGTCTTGTTTGAGTTCTGTGGTTTTTTCATTGTTCTGCTCACCATCTGAGATACTCCTGCCCTGTTTGTTTTTTTCACAGTTTTTTTGTTACGCTTTACCTGTACTTGAGTTTCTTCCGTATCAGCCATGTGCTTGGAGTCTGAATCAATATCTGTTTTCAAATTGGCAGGTCTCCGCTTATTGTTTTTCTGTTGTTCTACATCTAGCTCTATTCCAGTTAGGATGTCCATATTCTTGTGCATTTCATTGTAATCTCCTGCCAATAAATCTTGAAGGCGATCCTCAATAGGTGGGGGTTGAAGAATAGGGTGGGAGCAGTAACCATTCCAAAATCAGGTTTCAAATGATTTTGCTCTTCAATACGAGGACTGCTATGCTTCTGGGCTTGGGTTTGATTGGTTATTCCACCTGTCCAATGAATAAACCCCCCCCCCTTGAAGTTCCATCTGAAGACTATCCAAGTGACCTTGGAGCTGATGATTCTCTGTCTCATTGCAGTCCATTTCTGTTGGAGTTCGGGTACCATCAGTAATATAGCTAATACTGCGCTTCCCCTTTGATGAATCAACATAGCTATCTTCATCCGTGGTTTCTGCTCTTCCTTCCTTTCCGGCCCTTTCCCCTTCTACATGTGATCCAACCATTTTAGGATTCGATTTGTCAAACATTTATTTGGGGACATGGGATAAGGGATGATTCTTTGGGCAGGTTTCCCGAAGTGTCCATTCTGGTCACAACAGGTGCATAAGTTTCTCCAGTTTTCATAAAGAACAAACTGATCCAGGGAAGCACCCTTGTTCCACGTGATGGGTATAGTATCCTAGAGTTTTTTTGAGGTGTCAATAAAGACCAGCGTCCTTGCTTGAGCTATATTCTTCCTTTGCAGCGTAGGAGAATCAATGCAGATCGGATCTCCAAGCATAGAGGTTATGCTGGACATTGCGCTTGGGTGCCAGAGAGGTCTTGGTAGATCCGGGAAATTTAACCATATGGGTTTGATGCAAAAATCCCCTGTTGTAAGAAAACCATCTTCAGGAGATAATTTAAGGAAAAAATTCTTCCCATGGACATACTGATCTTCACCTTTCAAGACTACATCCCTCTCTTTCGCACTGTCAAAAACAAATATCATATAGTCATTTGGCCTATATAGCACTTTTCAACGGTGTGGCCAAGTACGAATCAGCTGGTGCACACTGCTTCTACCCGGGAACCTTCCATCAAAGTATCCGAGAAGACAAAAATTATTTATACTCCTCAATCTCATAGCAATCTTCATCTTCTATTACCAAAGCAGTTTGGGGAGTTTGTTTTTTGTAAGGAGCTGGCCTTTGAAATGTGAAATTTTCTTGTTGGAGGTGGTGGTCCAATAGGTGCCCTGATTCGAGGTCGGCGAATGGAGGCAGGTTGATGGTTTACAGGTGCTACTGGGGGCCTTAGGGATAAAGATGGTGTCGGATTCACCTAAGGTTCTGGATGTTGATGAGGATGCATCCTGCATTATTCTCCATGCACCAGTTACACTGGTCATGTCTTTTCCAGGCTCCATAAGATAATTTCTGAAAAATTCTTGAGTGAAATATGAAATTTTCCGCTGCTTACGCAACTCTATACTCCTGAAATCCCTGAACTGTGAATAAGACTCTGATCTGTGATCTGAACTGAAGCTCGTAATTGTGATCAGACTTCGAACTCCAATACAGCTCTGAAATCTGGTCTGAAATCAACGTTGTAGTCCAAGTAGACTTCAAATTCTTGACCAAACTCTGAGCTGTGAAAACTGACTTTTGATCTGATACCTTGGACACAAGTTCCAGTCTCTGAATCAATGCTGACTCAAACAAGTCCGATCCAAAATCTAATGGCTGAAAGAGGCTATGATTTTTTTGTATTATTTTAACGCCCTGCAGTAGCTTAAACAGCTTCTCGGGTAGGTTGCTATCCTTTCCCTGGGTACCAACAACATGATATAGAACACAGTATGCACGACAAGTGCGATGTAACACAATTTAGCAACAAATGCACGGCAAGTGCGACGTAACACAATATAGAAACAAATGCATGTCAAGTGCTATGTAACACAATTTAGCAATAGTTTTACAGCAAAGAACATAGAGCAGTAAAGTGGACAAAGTGGTACAATAACAGATACAGAGTTTCACGCCAACTGCTTCCAGCTATTGTTCTTTGGTTACAAGCCTCAACCCTTGTTCTCCCTTGAAAAAGTTGTGACTGGTTGTGCTTGGTGTCCGAACAAAAGTTGTAAGCCCAATACTAAAACAAGCTTAAGTAAGCACAACCAATGCAAACAAGAACAAAAACTTCAAACTTGGAGAAGTATAGAGTTAGAACACTTGTTCTTTGGTTACAAGCCTCAACCCTTGTTCTCCCTTGAACAAGTTGACGGGTTGTGCTTGGTGTCCGAACAAAAATTATAAGCTCGATACTAAAAACAAGTTTGAATGTGCACAGTTTACAACAGATGCAAACAAGAACAATAAGTGGGTTATCTAACAAACACAGAGCCGCAAGTGACAAAACAGAGTGGCATGTGGGTTGCAATTAAGATGGGCACATAATAGCACAACAAATATCACTTATAATAATCATCATACAGAATATAACAAGGGAATTGGAGATTATCGGTGACCTGTAGCTAAGAATACTCCGGCGATGGTAGCAAAAATTAGAAACCCCAGAAACTTTAGGAACCCTATCCTCTGCAAAGTGGATTCCCAGAATACCCAGGATAAGCAGTGATAGCACTCTCGGTCAATGGTAGCACTCTCCACCGTCAATGGTAACACTAGGTAAGAAAACCCAGAAATGTTTTGAACCCTATCTTCTACGAATTGGCATATGTGAAGCGACCCAGGAAAACGGCACACCGTGGGACGCCATGAAACATCGTTGAACACCGTGGATTTGGAGAGTGAGAGTCACGGCAAATTAGGGTTCCGCTTGGAGTGGATCCCCAAAAAAAGCATAATCAACAAAGACCAAATTCCAGAACTAGGACCGATGATAATATAGATGTGTGTGTGTGTCTTCAAATTGTGACATTAATTCGGTTGAAAGTGTTGGAAGAATCGGGAAGAGGGAAACCCAGAAGAATAGCCTGCGAGGGCATTCATTGAAGCTCAAATAATATCGACTCTACATATTCAATATCAGGCTCAAAAGGATCAGCAATAAATGTAGATTCTGAATCTATGCACGACAACCACAATAAATGCCGGAGAAGAGGTGAAGCAACTCTAGGGAGACGGGATTTTCCTAGAGAGAGGAATTCTCTACTTCACGTTCCGGCGAATAGTCAGATATGTGGTTCTTGTTACTCCTTCCGACGTCCCACCCAAATCAGCGCACTTTTTAGTCAACTTTTGACAATAAACCTTGATAAGTATGTAAGCACTAATATCGACATGTGAGATATTGTTAGATTATTTGCATTATGTAGTTTTCAAATATTAAATTTTAATAAAATGTTAATATACATCATTAAGTTATCAATGGTCAAACATGACTTGAGAATGTTGATCAAAAAGTGTGCAGATTCGGCTGAAACGAAGGGAGTACATGTAACTTTTATATTATGGATATTGAACTAAACTATACTCCGTATATATAAGCAATGTAAATTTTTTTAATAATAGACTTAAACTAAAATTAATCCCATCAAACTAAAATAAATTGAACAGAGAACACTGACCTCTGTTATTTGATAATGCTGAATTTGGTTGGAATCAGGGACTGGTACTGAAAAGCTACCCTTCAAAGCTGTTGTTGACAAACCTTCAGTGTTTACTAAGCTCGATTCAGTCATTTATTATCGCCGTTGCTATCGAAAGGGATCCGAATGAATGGAAGCTTGGATGGAATGTCAGACTCTTATCCGTTGCATATTGTGTAAGTTATAATTAAATACAGTAATTCCAATTTATCTTCTTTTTGTGTGCAAGTTATAATAAATTTGGGGCATTTTTCCAGGGAATTATGGTTACTGGCGTGACATTTTATCTTCAAGCTTGGGTAATTGAGAAGAAAGGGCCAGTTTTCCTAGCCGTTACAACTCCACTAGTTCTTGTATTCACCATATGCTCTTCAGCAGTCCTCTTGGGGGAGATCATTAGCTTAGGAAGGTAAGTTACTTCCGAATCTATACTTTAAAACCATAATTTCATTATGAGAAATTTTAAGAAAAGACGGTCTTTCATTAAACATATGGACATGCCGTCTGTAAGGAGACCCACTTTTTTTATTTTAGTATCGTACCTTAACGAAGTTTACCCGTCAATCCTATAGCAGTGCGCAAGTTATTTTCATTCGAACTAGTACTCATTTCCCTTTCTTTGACAGTGTTCTAGGAGGATTGTTGCTCGTTGCGGGGCTTTATTGTGTCCTTTGGGGGAAAAGTAGAGAGCAAAAACAAGAAAAGCATAGATGTTCATCGACGAATATTAGCATTTGTGATCCCCCACATAAGGCACAACCTGCAACATCAAAAGACGGAAACACCCCTAACTCGAAGCAAGTTTCAACTGTTCTTCCCATCTGTGATGCTTGTTAATTGATTGTTGACATCAGTGGCGGAACCAGGAGCTCTGGCAAGGGGTGGCTGAAGCAGAGTGTAAATTTTTTTCCACGCTTGATACAACAAAATTATAACGAACAATTGTTACACAATAACATGATTACATAATATTAAGAAGTTTATAAGTACGAAAAATCACTGGATAATAAACTACTTTCTAA
>JAULKM010000012.1:7586791-7603512 GCA_032355605.1 Rubia tinctorum | reverse complement strand
ATTTACTTTTATTTATTGCAATGAGATACACATAATTATGATAACATTTTAAAATGAATCTCAACATATAAATAATTTGAATGAAATATTATAAAATAATCAAATTTTATTGTATTCAATATTTAACGATTTTTTAACTATCACGTATAGTTTTTCTTAGATGACTAAACTTTAAAATTTTAAATAAAATTCTTTGTTTCAATTTAAATTTAAGAAACAACATGTACAACAAATTTATTCCTAATATTTTAATTAATAATATCGCGCGATGATATTATGCTAGTACCAACAAAAAGAATTAAACCACTGACACTTATGATTCGTTCTTTCCCTTTTGTTTTGTGGTTTTGGATTTATAATTTTCAATTAATAATTAAATATCGTGATAACTAATACCAAAAATATGATATTAAGGAATTATTTGTTGAATTTTTAGTTCTTTAGATAAGGAATTATTAAGCATTTTTCTTGTTATTTATAATATTTCCTCTATTCATATAGCCAAAAAATTTGCACTGGTACATTAAAATTTTTTGGACTTAATATTGATTAATATTTTAAAAATTAGCGCAGCTAGAAACTCAGTCATTAAAAGTTAGCCATTAGTTTAAATTTTATATAAATATATTTTATCTTTTGAGTGATTACAAGTTATGATTAAACTCAAATAAAAATAATAATATTTATTATATAATAAGTGTCAAAAATAGGTGAATATTGAATAAAAACAGAGAAAAAAGTCTAAAATTTTATTTTAATTCTTTTAGAGAAATTATTGAATTACTCTTTAAAAACCACTGAAATATATATATATATATATATATATATATATATATTAAATGGTTAAACCGACCATTAAGAGGCCCATAATGATTTTGTAAAAAATTATTATTACATCTAAAATTTAAATGTGGACTCCGAAAGTCAGATCAATATCTATTCATAATTAGTAGGTGCATGGCGCTAGACAATTAATTGTGATGAAGTCTGTTGATTCAAGATTGTTTAATGGAGTATTATTTATGAAATGGACGCAACGTCTTATCTTACTCGCTCTATTTTATATGTTAATTTATATTACAATTCAGAAGATGTTAAATTAATCAAAGAAATTCAATCATATGTATGAAGAGGAAATTAAATTAATCTTAAATTTTATTATAACTGAAAGAACTATTTTTAAAAGAAAAGTTTGCTCCAGATGTGAATGAAAAAAAAAACAGAAGATGTGTATAAATGATGAGTAGGTCTCCAGGGGTCTGTCCACAAGTACACTGCATTTGTTAAATTACATATGCTAAATTTCAAATTTTGAAATATTTTTTATGTTATATATTTTTAAAATTTTACATTGAAATATATATTATTGCTTGTTTTAACCTTTAAAATATAATATTTGAATTTTATAAAAAATATAATATTTAAAGTAAAATTTACTGTGAACTGTCCATAACTTATGGAAACCCGTATTTGCGGAGGGTTTCTCTAAATTGATTATGATTGTAACAATTCCAACGACGACTTCAGTCTAATAATATATAACTGGGGTTGTGCCTTTAGTTTTGGGACTACTAACTTATTAATTAATTATCTGCTTGTCCCGATCAAGATGAGACCCCGGGAGGGTTTATACGATGCACTAAGTATTGAAATATTGATAGATATATTTCTTAGGCTCCACGATCTTTGATGCTATTCGTTGGTTATGTTAGGTCTAATTCTTTCACGATTATTTGGAGTTAAAGTTTGGAGAAAGAATTTTTAAAAAAAACTACTATTGATACTCGAGGGGAATGAGATTAAACAAGCAATAGCTCTCCATGAAAAGGAGGTGATCCAGGTGCACCTTTCAGTACGGCTACCTGCAACAAAAACTATCAGTGATTGGTCCATTCGCCCCTCGAAGGGCTGGAGGAGGTAGCAGTGGAGGCTCCGGGTGGACATCCTTCGATCTAGGCGAATTCGAACTTTCAGTATTTTCTGTATCTTTGGATAATATAATGGCAATTATTTTGAATATATTAACCATTTCTTTATTTTCCGATCACCTGGAAGGGACAAAAAAGATCTTGTTGTTCTTCAACAATTTTGGATCTCAAGAATTGCAGAAAATCATTCGATAACCCGGATTCATATTTTGTATCAATTGTTGGAATTCCTAAAGCCAGTAGGGTCGTATATTCTCCGTGCCTAAGTTTCTCTAGAAACTAAAGTCTAAATTAAAGAAAGGTAATTCTCATTGTTCTCTTAGTACCTAAATAGTAAGTCCAGATGAACTCTCGTATTAGAAAGCGGAGAAAGCGGAGAAAGCTCTCGTTAAAGCTTCTATTTCTAGTATTTTTACCTTGGTATGTCTCATGTTAAACCGATTGATGGTTAGACTGATCACAAAAGACAACATTTCAATAATTTTAGGGTAAAATTATAATTATTTATACATTGTGATACATTTTAAAAGTTTTTCAAAATTATAACAACTTCGTTGAAATAAATAAATAAAACTAAATCACCACATTAATCACATCAATTATAAAATAACTCCACCTAACGATTAGTCGTTTTAAAACAAGACTTTGTGTAAAGTTTAAGTTAGTTAAATTACACTTAATACATTTGATGATGTATATTTGGACTCGTGACCTAGTTGATACTTGGGTCAGTGGTCCAGTCAATCGTTAATAATCATGCCTCCTCTTGATGAGCTTACAAGGCCATCATTTAAAGACTCCGATTGCCATCCTAATGATGGTCAAGCCCTGCTACTCGTCCCAGAAGAAAACAAGATCCTAACCTTAGCTACGGTTAGAGGTCACATCATGTTGGCCGTTATACATACATATAATATATACTTAACTTTCATTCACCATTTTCACCAATCATTCTCCTACACAATTGATAACTTAAGCATCAGAGAGTTTACACTCTCAAGACTCCTCGATTGCTTCTTCTTGCAGATTGGAGCTCGGGAATTAATGGCGCTACTCGACAGTGTCTCAAACGCATCTATTGGCACCCTAAGTGGGACATGTCAAGTTGATAGTTGGTTCCTTGGCTTATGTTCAATTTTGCCACCAATACATTGCGTAGAGGCGGACGATTAAGAAACAAGAACGCAGGCGTTGGTGAACAAGTTCAACCCTCGTACCAAAGAGTCAAGACAATGGCCAATCTAGGATCTCAACCCGTGAGAACAGGGCTGACTGAAATCTCGAATGGACAAGGTTTGGCGACAAGTGTTGTTGGAGGGCCGAACCCTTGGGTAGCAGGATCTTTGTGGTAGCTAGAGGCTAGCGCTGAACCAAGGATGACAGACACCAACGTACTAAACCCCATGCCAAACCCACATGTATCACTGATGGACAGTTTACGAAGGTTTCAACCAATTCATAACTAGAAGCCTACCAGCAAGCGATCTGGAAAAACTGCATCCCGGACGATGCGCAACCTAATTCACAGGCAAGTTTTCATGAATGGCGCAAATCCTTGTGGCAGCGGGTTATCAGATCACACCTCCCCTGATGTTGAACCAACCAAAGGTAGGATCTAGCCCTGGTTTCGATGCCTATGGTGATTCAAACAACGCATTTCAAATCAGCCTATTTCAATGGTATCTCATACAGGTTATCCAGGGTTTGGAGCACGACCTCGATCATAACCTTCCTTGCCAAAATATGGTTAATAAACGGCGTACTTGATGCCACCCTTCCTTTGTCTATAATCATCACATGTGGTTGTGCATTCCCGGGGGACTGTACCAGGGATACGATTGACAAAGATGGTTTGAATGCCTTCTCTTGTGAGTAGCTTTCCATTATATAGGCAATAATGCTTAGGATATACAATGAATCTATATGCTAATTAGAGGGAGTAATTTACTCTAATGTACCTAGATATATTTACATACTAATACACTAATTAATGTGAATTAGTATTGTTGGATTCAAGGTTCAGAATAGTTGGACTTAAGGCTGGATTCAAGGTTCAAAATAGCTAGACTTAAGGCTTAGATTATGGCTTGACATCCTCCCTCAAATTGATGCTGCTTGTCCATAAGCATCAATTTGACTGTAAAAAAATTATAGCTTTTCTGCGTCATTGCCTTAGTGAGAAGATCAACCACTTGAAGATGAGTAGATTCATGAGGTAGAGAAATGAGGTTAGTTCGAATGCCCCACAAATGAAGTGGAAATCAACCTCTATATGCTTAGTTCATCCATGGAATGTAGGATTTTTTGTGATGTATATCGCACTAGTATTATCTGCATGAAGAGGTGTAGGTCCAGCTTGAGAAAAACCAAGTTCGGTAAATAATCCCCAAAGCCAATAGATCTCTGCACATGCTTGTGACATAGCTCTGTATTCAGACTCTGTAGATGACATAGAAACATGATCTTGTTTCTTGATTTTCCAAGCAATAAGTTACTTTCCAAGAAATATGCACCAACTTGTAATGGAGCATTTGGTGTCATTACAACCAGCATAATCTGCATCACTATAGGATGTAAGATTAATCGAATTATGAGAAGGGTAATAAAGGCCACGAAGAACTGTACCCATAACACAACGAATTATTCGTCAGACTGCAGCCATGTGCAAGTGTCTTAGAGAAGTCATAAACTGACTAACTTGTTCGAAAACATAAGAAATCAGGCCTTGTAATTGTTAGATAAACCAAACTCCCAATAAAAGCGCGATAGAGAATAGGATCAGGCATATGATCTCCCTCATCTTTGTATAACTTTAAATTAACCTCCATGGGAGTCAGAAGAGGCATAGAATCTTGTAGTCCATCTGTAGAGATCAAATCATGGGCATATTTAGCTTGGGATATAAAAGTGCCATGAGAATTGACATCTATTTGAAGTCCAAGAAAATCGGTAAGAGATCCCAAATCCTTCACGTTAAATGAAGCTTCTAAATCCTGCTTGAGCTGATCAATCAATATCGAATCACTTCCAGTAATGACTATGTCGTCAACATAGACCAATAGAAGTACAATACCAATCTCAGTTTTGTGAAGAAACAAAAGATAGATCGTACTTACTTTTAACAAACTTGAACTTGAGAAGGGTGGAAGTGAATTTCTCATACCATGCCCTAGGAGCTTGCTTCAAACCATATAGAGAGCTGCGCAATTTACACACAGCAGAAGTAAGAGCTAAAAAGAGCTCGGCTGGTGGGCGCATATATACAACCTCCTTGAAATCTCCATGAAGAAATTCATTCTTCACATCCATTTGATGCAAACCCCAATGTTGTGTTGCAGTAATAGCTAAAACGGTACGAATTGTTGTCATCTTGGCAACTGGAGAAAAGGTCTCCTCATAGTTTACTCCATATTCTTGATGATTACCAATAACAACTAAACGTACCTTATACCGTTCCAAACTACCATCCGATTTGACTTCAATAGAATTAACCCATTTTCAGCCAAGGGGTTTTACTCTATGTGGACAATCTACAATATCCCAAGTGCGATTAGATTCAAGGTTCAGAATAGCTGGACTTAAGGCTTAGATTATGGCTTTCAGAATAACTGGACGAGATGGGAGAAACATGTGGTGGAGATAAGCTTGGAGAAACAGGTAGCTGTAGTGTAAAAGTATGACCATGTTTAGACCCCTTCGCTATCACTTGCCCTGACATCTGATCCTGCACAATCGAACCTTTATCAGAGAAGTGTACTTCACACTTTTTGTCAACAAGTTGTCCCACAGAAATCAATTTCGTAAAAAGATTAGGAGATACAAGAACATCTTTAAAGTGGGAAGATACATCACCAATGGCTATAATGTGTAGATTACTACCATTTGTTGTTTGTAAACAAGAAGACCCATCATATTTTCTGACATTACTTAAGCCATTGACAGAATTTGTCATATGGTTGGCAGCTCCCGAGTCCATAATCCAAGAAGTAAATAGAGAAGAATTACCTTGAAGTACCAAAGCTGAAAATGCAGTCACAATCATTTCTTAAACTGCCTCATGGGTGAGAGAGGAAGTTGAAGTAGCAGGCGTAGCAGGAGTGACATTAGCATGATAGTCTTTGTTGGAACGAGTGGGACGAATGGGACAATCCTGATTATATGTCCAGATTTCTTACAATAATTGAAAATTTTCAGAGGACAATGAGGAGCAACATGGTCATACTTCTTGCAAAAGTAGCATTTTGTTGTACTCATGTCAGGAATTTTGGTTTTGGGATACGCAACATAGGCAACAAAAACGGTATCAGCAGCACGAGCATGTTCCATATTGTTTTGTGTATTAAGGCGCTGCTCTTACCTTAGAACTTCTCCAAAGAAAACATCCAATGTTGGAACAGTCACCCTATTCACTAGAGATGCACGAATAGGCTCAAATTCAAGCCTCAATTTCATTAAAAACTGATCTCGTTAAGTGCTTTTGTGAACTTGTTGTACAGCCAATACACCCTCTCCCGAGATATTGACCAGATCACGATCGGAATAATCAGTCCACAAAGTCAAAAAAACCAGAATAGAATGTTTGGATCGATAGATCTCCTTGAGTGTAGTTGGAAATATCCAACTCAAGTTGGAATTTCTTAGCATTGTTATCCTAATCATAAACTTGCTTGAGAAAATCCCACATAGCCTTTGCAGAATTGTGAGGATGTGAAAGAACCAAATGTGGTTCAATGGAACTGACTATCCAAGACATGATTTGATTGTCTTTGGCATTCCAAGTTAACGTCGTAGACTCGGTAGATTTTGATGTACCATTAATGTGACTCCAAAGCTCCTTGCCCTTCAAAAAAGTCTCCAGCTGAACCTCCCAGGTAGTATAATTTTTTCAAAAAACTTTATAAGGACGTGATCAGATTTTTCCATGGCTATGGTTGAAAAGGCTATGACTGAAAAAAGAATAAAAAAATTATGGCTGAAATTGCTTCAAAATGGCTTTGATACCATGACAAATATGGTCTAAATGACTTCTCTTGGGAGAAGCTTTCCATTATATAGGCAATAATGCCTAGGATATACAATGAATCTATATGCTAATTAGAGGGAGTAAATTACTCTAATGTACCTAGACATATTTACATACTAATACACTAAGTAATGTAAATTACTATTGCTAGATTCAAGGTTCAGAATAGCTGGACTTAAGGCTTAGATTGCGGTTTGGCATCTGATGCTGTCTAACTGTTCCTCTTTGATAAAGTTTGTTAAATTCTTCAATAGCATTTGTTCCTTTATTTTCAGTAAATCTATTTTTTAAAGCTTCACTGAATTATGTCCATGTCATATTACCTCTTATAAAAATTTCCTGTTGATAACATATTTCCGCCTTTCCTTTTAACTAAATTTCTATAGTTTCTACCTTTTGCACATCAGGAACATTATAATAGCTAAAACACTTCTGACATTTCCTCAACCATTCTGAGGGATTCTGTCCAGAAAAACTGCACAAAACTATCCTAGCATGCACATGATTCATATCTCTCCAGCCAGTCACATGCAATCTATCAATATGTATAACTTTGGGGTTGATCAGGATAGAGGAACTTCTACTAAAAAGAGTATGCTCTAATCTAACATCAATATGCACAGAAAATTGTTCTTGAGCATGCCTCATACATGGATCTGCATTAATAGTTTGAGAGTGTTGATTAGAGCTTTATGCCACATCATTCCCTCATATCTTTGTGGTCTGCAATGATGCTTGCATCATTTCCATCATCTGTTCATATCTCTTGTTCAAAATTTCTTGTTGTTTTTTGAGATCAGCTATGAATTTATTCTTCATCTCCATCTGGCTTCTGAGATTTGAATCCAATGAACTGCTTACCCTTGCCCTCAATGCTTCCATCTGCTCGCGCAAATCTTGAACAGATTTTGCCATTTTAGTCTCCATATCTTTCAATTTATTTTCCACAGCTCTGTATCTGGTACCTTCCGCCAAGAAATCTGAGGAATACACTAGCTCTGATACCAATTTTTAGTGATATGAGAGGATCAAAATGCAAAAACAAGTAAATGCAACTCTTTTACTTATTTTCTTCAATAAAACTCCAACAAGAACAAGTACAATTTGAGAGTTTGATGAGAAAGAATAGAGAGGTTGAGATGAGAGAGAAACTACAATCTTCAGGATTCAACATAATGAATAAATGATAATCATGTGATCCAAACTAACTAAAGTAGTTGTTTTCCCCCAAACTGAACTTCCAGCTATCTCAGTCAAGAACCAACTGAATCCATTAGTTGACAGTTAGGTAATTTTGCATAATTTGCATCTAGGTCCTTGGATTATAACATATTAGCCCAATGTCTGTATCATGACCACGCCGTATGAGTTTCGGCCTAGCCATCATCAGCAATTAAGAAGAGAGGAAAGGCACCGAAGTTCCGCAATGAGAAGAAGAACGTGAGTAAGAGGCGATGGATCGTGAGAATAGTGAAGGGGGGGGGGACTTGAGCTAGTGGTTTAATCCACCTTTTTCTTTCCGTTCGATTTCAATCTGATTTGGCGATCCGCGAATTTTAATACTTTCTTTATAATATGAGTCTGTCTTTTCATAAACTATGGAAATACTAGGGACTCAAGTGAAATTTTACTATAAAAAGATAAAAATTTGCGGGTTAAAAATAATTAAAATTTGGGTTATAAGCTATTTGTGTAAACTCACACACCTAGAAACATTACATATTTATAAGTTTTACTCTAAATATGTTATGTTTTTAATCAAACTCAAAATTTCCACTTGCATTCACTGCAGAGTCAAACCCCTAATTTCATATTATTCTAATTAAACTCCGTTTTTCTATAGGAATATGGACAGACAATATTTTCCAAGACTTTATCTTATAAATTGCACTTCAATCTTTCATCTCATAAAATATTTGATGAGATGATTTCATCGAAGATTTTCTCAATATTTAATATCAAGATAAATTTTAACAAGTGGAGAGCTGAAAAAATAGTGAATGAAAAATTTTGGTATTGATTATATATATAATTTTAAAATATTTTATTAATTTGTAATCTTAGGATAAATTGAAGGAGATACTATTACCAAAACATTTTTTTACCTGAAACCCGCCGTTAGCGGTGGGGTTATATGGCTCCCCAACCTATATAAAGAAATAGAGTCTATTACAGTGGTAAAGCAATAGGATTTCCTTTTAAAAAAATCTACGAGAGTTCCACTATGTGAGAGAATAAATGTACATCTAAATATATAGAAGATGTGTTTCCAATTCAAGTAATCTTCACCCCATACGTTAATTACTTGGATTGGACAGACATCTTCTATACTAGGTAAGTCAGAAGTGAAGAAATATCTTTGATCATTTAAATCTAAATCTAAAGAATTGCCCTAAAAGAATCTCTGAGCTCGTATCAAAATGGGCACAAAAGGACTCTAGCCTCCTGGTAGCCTATGACAAACCAATGGTTGTATTACAAGAGTGAGTAACATTCGTAGATTCTGTAGAAGGACGAGACCATGAATCCATACAAAAGTTTCTTTGAGCAGATGCTGGCAAGAAGTTTTAGCATCCATACCATTTTGATATCTAATCGAGGGCATACCAAGTCTATCAAGCATAAAAAGTCCCTTTGTATCAATTGCCACCTGGCTAAAGTTAAGAAATATAGCATATGATTTTGTCATAAAGCGACTTAGCCAAAGAGTCAAAAGATTTTTTTAGCTTCCCTGATAATGTGATTTAAATCTGTACCAGTTATAGATTTCTGAATATTATGAGCTAAAGCATAAGACTGCCAGAGAGCTCTATCAGGCCATTTGATGGTCGATATTGCCGTTTTGCAATCTGTTTTAATCAGGCAATTACAAAATCCGAGTTCACTAATTATGGAGATTGCAAAATTAATTGCTTGTAGCTCAGCATGTACTGGGGAGTAGGCCTCAGTGAAAATCATATATGAAGGATGCATTATTGTTCCTGGTAAGTATCCTAAACCTGCAGTATTATTCTTCCAAGCACAGTCCACATTCAATTTGAAACTTGTCAATGGTTTGTTCCATTAAATTACAGAGATGGGGGATTCAACTTTAAATCTGGGTTCTGGAATGATCCCCAATAAAGCCCAGTCTTGTCTATAATATTTGAACTGAAGACATGTTTTTTATGAAACAATGAAAGATCGATTGCCCCATCCCTCTAATGATTTGAGCATATTGGAGTGGTTTGTTGTCAAAGATGAATCTATTCCTAGATTTCCATAGAGACTAGCAAACAATGGAAAGATAGAGATAGATAAGAAGTATATGAATTTGTGACTGACCAGACAAAGAATAGTAGAACGAAAGTCAATCCCATAAATTATCAAAAGACAAAAAAGGAATGTACACCCATATATGTATTAGCCTCCGTATCCTAGTGGAAGTAGCACATCTATTTTAAAAAATTGCTCCAAAAAATTTGAATGGAGGCAACTAGGACACTTAGAAATAATTTGAAACCAATAGAAGCCAGAACATCATCAAAGGGCAGAAGTGTAAGTAGTAATCTCCAAGTAAAGAAAGAAATTTTAGGGTCTAAATTCTGAAGCCATGCCTTTTTAAGAGACCTCACTGAGTTTTTCTTCTTCTTAAAACCTTGTGTGCAGATTTGACCGTGAAAGTACCGGATTTGTCGGGGGTCTAGATTAGTCTATCAGGTCTTGAAGTTTCCAACTGAGCATCTATGAGTTTCTCCTATACCTGCAATGTGAATACACCTCCATATGAGGCCATAAAACGGTCTTGTTGCAACAAAGTCAACTACTGATAGATATAAGAGTTGAGAGGGTAATGGATTGGAAATTAGGTCTTGTAGAAGGCCTTAACCAATCCAGTTAAACTGTAAGAGGCTACAATGACCTTGTCTATGGATTATCCTAGAGTGCCTCATTGATAATTGATTAATTTGCAGATCCTTTCCAAGAGTGAGACTTCCTATGTGATTAAGAGACGAGATGAATTTAGACCATGGGGTGTCATTTTTCTGAATTTTCCACCACAATTTAATCAAAAATAATTTAATAATTGTGTTAATGTCCCTAAACCCAAACCATTTTCAGGTAGAGGGAAACACATTTTTTTTTCATTTTTCCATATCCTTTTCTAATGATGTTCTTCCCCAAGAAAACAAGGCCAATTTTCTTTCTATGAGCTTGATGGTATCTTTTGTCGGGGTAAGCACGGCCAGATAATGTTGTGGTAAAGAATAAAGGCATGATTTAATTAGTATTGCTCTTCCAGCAGGGGAGAGCCACCATTTTTTTTTCAATTTTTTAAATTTATTATCAAAGCTCTCAAGTAATGGGTGAAACATGCAATATTTTATCCTCCCAATGAAATGGGGATTCCTAGTATTTAAAAGGTATAGAGCCTTCTTCATACCTAAAAGATTTTGCATCCTATTATATTGAGTCACCGAGGCTTTCTTCCCAGGAAATATTCACTCTTTGAGTAATTTATTTCCTGGCTTGTTGTCTGTTGGAAGACATCTAAGAAAACTCTCATTTTTATCAAATCTTTTTTTGTTGTTGTCATAAATATGACGATATCATCCGCATAACTAAGATGAGAAAGTGGGTTTGTGCCTTGTGGAAGATTGAAAAAATAAATTTTATTAATGTGATAAATAAAGGACAGACTCTTGGAGAAGGCTTCGGGGAATAGGTTGAAGAGAAAGGGGGAGAGAGGATCCCTTCGTTTAATTCCTCAGGATGGTTTGAAAAAATCACAAGGTTCACCATTTATTAAGATGGAAAACCATGTTTTGGAATTGTTCAGAATTATCTTAATAAACTTCCATGAAAGCCCATTTAAAGAAGAATGCTATTTAAGAAAGCCCAGTTTACTCAGATCAAAATCTTTTCTAAAGTCTAGCTTTTAAACTAGAATTGGGGTTCCTTCTTTTTAGGTTAAAAAAACTAATCATCTCTTGCATATGAAGGATATTTTCAGAGATTTCTCTGTTCTTCATGCATGCAGTCTGATTTGGGTAAATTAAATTGTCAATGGTTTCAATATTTCCATAATCAGCGTTGAGAAGATTTTGTTAACAAAATTGGATAGGCTTATAGGTCTATATTCTGAAAAGTTTCTTGGGGATAGAGTTTTTAGAATTAGGGTGATCCATGTACTTGTTATTGCTTTTGGGATAGGGATTCTACAAATGAATTCAATTGTAGCTTGTACTAGAACATGTGCAATAGTTTCCCATGAATTTCTAAAAAACAGAGGGGTAAATTTGTCTTGTCCTGGTGAACTGGACTCATTTAAATTGAAAATAATGTTCTTCAGTTCTTCCTGATCAATCATCTTAAGTAACTTTGAATTTTGTTCTTCAGTTATGGTCTTTGGAATTTGGGCCAGAAAATGCAAGAAATAGATAGCAGAGGTAGGATGTTGGGAGTCAGTCAATAAGTTTATGAAAAAACTAATTGTATCAGATTTAATTTCAGTAGGGTCTGTTGTCCATTGGTCCTATTGGGTTCTAAATTTATTTATGGACAGTGATAACCTTTTATCCATAACAGTGGAAATAACATGTGCTTTGTTATGCGAAATTTATATCAAAACATATGCCTAGAATAAAAAGAGGAGATTCTATTATCAAAACATGATAAATAGAGGATTAGTTATGTGAAATTTAATAGTTAGGGTAGAAAATATGCCTAGAATGAAGGTAAGTGATGAAACTATCATTTTTCTATTATTACTTGATGATGACAAGGAGAGCTTCTTCTTTTTTGTTTTGTTTTTTTACAAAAGAACAGCAAAGTGCACTTACTGCAGCCTTACGGAATCACTGTATTTAATATTTGGCAATAATACAAGTGAGAGTGGCATTGGAGGATACTAATCCCCACCATGGCACCTTTGGAAAATCCTCTGGTCTACTAGTCAGCTAGTTGAACAAGTGTAGTACTAATAGGTTGAATAGCCAGCTGGTAGTAAGAAGAATTGGAGCAACGAGCCTACAAGCTAGCCGCAATGAAGCAGGAAGAATCCAGCAGCTTCTCTTGTTGATTTATGCTATCTGCAACATGGGCAATAACTCCAGTACCAGCATTGTGAAACCATTCATTCTTCACCTGCCAAATGCAACACAAAAATCACATTGTTACCGCCAAATCTCGTTATCAGTATCTACCTATCACAGATACTCCAGCATTGTTTACATGTATGTTGTTGTGCGCGAAAAAGGGCCATGCTGCCGAGTGAAAGCTGACATCAACTTTTTTCCACCCCAACTGTTGTAAGCCATGGATAATTTCTTCTGTGCCATCGAATATAAGCATCAGACAAACATGGTTCAAAATTAAGGCACAGCTAAGGAGGAGAAAATGGAATAAAGAGAGAATGATTGGTGTAACAGGACTCTTCAGGTGGAGCAGAGGGAGGGAATAGTAATTAGCAAAAGTTGTGGGAATGGGAAGACAGCCTTCCATAATTTCATGGTATTCCATGGTGTTGTGCTTACTGGGAGCATTCTGAGCTGCCTCTTTTGCTCTGGCAGCCTCGGGAGGGAAATGGGCGTCCTCCGAGAAGACAGGTGGACAATATTCCACATCTACTACGTGCTTGTACCCATCCAAAGATCTCCGGAGGGGTTGCTGAGTGCAAAATAAGAATACATCAGAGAAGAATGTTTAATCTTCTAGTATTTAAGAGACGGTGAGAGAATGTGGAATCATGTACCAGCAGAGAAAATTACCCCCAACAGATTTGCAGCATAAAATCCAAGCAAAGTTGGAACAAATGAATAAGCAGAACAGTTTTGAAGGATAGATATTAAATGAGACCGACTTTCACAATCAAGTGACGCTAAACAAGGTGCCCCAACAGTTCTTTTCTTTCCATTAATATACATTCGTATAACATGGTATTTGCATGCCAAAATAAACCAAAATGAAATTTATTCCGAGGATGGAAAGAGGGCTCAGAAGATTTGAAGTCCAGCACCTAACCTCTATACGACCTTTGGGGAAAGGAAAATAGTTTCGTCCACAATCTGAAACTGCACTTCTCTCTGAAGGGCAATTAAATTAAGTTGGATAACTATTGTTCCGATTCCAAAAGTGGAAATACTAGTTGGTCTGACATCTCCTCATCCTAATGAATGAGGAAAACTTAAGAGGTCTCATTAGGTGCAGTAGTACAGTTGTCTCCGTCTCATTATTATAAGAGTTTGGATGTCTAAACATAATGGGCGAAAGTCTTCCCATCAGACTCAAGAATTGAACTGCATGGCTCAGGTGCAATGTCCTCCAGATCACTGAGCATCCTGTATACTGTGCACAGCTTAGGCAACATTGTTTCTCATACCCCGCCTAATTATATAGCCTATGCTGCAGTATGTCTCAAACATGATAACAAGACAAACAGATTTACTCTCTAAGGAGACTGAACTTTGGTACACACACGTGTGTGTTTTTTATTTATAATTTTACACTCCCCTCCTCCCAGCTGAAACTGCACGCTTCCTGGTCACTTTCTCAAGCTACGTTTGACCATAATATCCAACTAGTATATAGGTATAATATCAATAACATGTGGGATATTTTGTAGATTTCATGCGATGTGTATTTTCTAAATTTTAAATTTTCATACATCATTAGTATATGAAACTAACATTATCCGGTGTTAAACATGATTTTTAAAAAAGTTGACTAAAAAAAGAGTACAATTGAACTAATTGAAATTTCTTAACTTGACCATCACATTAAATGGAGATGCAAGTAAGACCATGTAAGAAACAGTTGGATCATCATACAAGCCAAGACCCCACTTCAATGTGTTTAAAAAGTTTTTTTAAAAGAAAAAGTAGAGATGAAAGGTTCCACCGAGACTTGAACTCGGGTTACTGGATTCAGAGTCCAATGTCCTGACCACTAGACCATGGAACCACCTTGTATGGCGTGGTCCCATAAGAAAATAATGTACATTGCAAAGTACGAGACCTGGCCCTTGGGGTTCAACTCAAATTACACTAACACTGAAACTATCCATAATCTTGTAACAAAAAAAATTAAATTACTCCCTCAAATCCCTTAATCAAAGTTTCATTTCAAAACTAATATTTCTCAAAAAAAATTACAAATTTGTGTTCCAATTTTATTATGTTATATATCTGAATTGCTAAATATATGATAATACAGCATTGGTTTCATTAATAAAATGTCACAATTATGAGTCTCCAGTTAGACCTACTAACGGTTAGACCGATCATTAAAAACCTCGTTTCAATAATTTTTAGATATAAATTATAAATATTTATATATTGCGTTACATTTTTTAAAAAATCATAGAAATAGGAACTACGTTGCAATATATGAAAACAAACATCAAATCACCCTCATAAATTATATCAATTATAAACGGTTAGTCAATGTAAAATAAGAATTTTTACACAATTATTCTTTAAAAAATGAGAAAATTAGTAATCAAACAACAGCTCTAAAATTGTAGCTTTTAATCAATAAACGAGGGTGATTCATATTTCATTTATAAGAAAATCAGATTAAAATGGTGGAAAGCTTTTTATTAAATAAACATTTGAATATGAGTGGACGGTCCAGATCAATCCCACCTGTCACATACCTTTCCATCAATTCATTGTAAGGAATCTACTTGTCACAAAATTGATACTCCCGCGTTTCTCTATTATTGGCACACTTTCTTTTTTGGGTTGTTTATTTTATATTGGCACACTTTTCATTTTTATAGAGAAACGGAGGGAGGGAGCATGTATGGTTCAGTAAATTATAATTGAGTATATTTTTCAAAGGCCACAACACAAAAAACAAAAACAAGAAAGGTCCCACTGAGATTTGAACTCGGTCCTGGATTCAAAGTCCTTTAGGATTATACATTGAAAAATAGTTGGGATAATTATTTGCTTAGCAATAATCATAATCATCGGATTCTCAGTACTGCAATTCTCTCTATATAAAAAGTTTTGAAGCAGTTAATGATTTTTTTTAAAATGAAGCGTTAAAGGTACTGATCACCTTTGGCATCCCAGAAAACCAATGACTCTAATCATGTCCAACAAACCAACCATTTGAAACCTAATTGGCATTCTCTGGAACTAGTTTTATATCTATCCCTCGCAATATAACATTTCTTCTTCTCATGCATGTTGATCAACTCCAAGCAAAAAACAAAGTTAAAAAAAATGCAGTGAAATAGATTAGTAAATTACTTTTCCAAGTTCTCTCTCCCTTCTGATCGAGGATGTGCGCCAACCAACCATATCTGTAACGTGCTAAGGAAGTAAAACAAGTAACTAAGGAAATAACACTAGATAAACAAACCCCCAGTGCAATAAATACAAGATCAAAGGCACATTCGTTATAAAGAAAATATGTCAGGATACGGTCAAAAGATATATTAGCATACAAGATACGGCATCTGAAAGCTCCAAGAGAAGATCTGCGACCAAAAACAAACAAGACATCAAAACAACTGGATGGACAAAGCAAACCTGATTGTTTCGAAGAAAGATATTTCTACATACATGAACCGCCCATCGTCACAATCGGTTGCCATTCGCAGTAAAAGAGGAGGTTTGTCGGGTTTTCCGTCAGTGAGGAAAAGCTGACTACCAGTTCGGCCAACGAAAATGGGGGCAAGTGGTGCAGCAATCTTTTCCAGAGAGGGAACTCCAAGCAAAAATGGGAGCTGAATCATACAAAAATAAACTGTCTGGAGGTCAGATCTAGTAGTTGTACAG
>JAULKM010000012.1:7565588-7580556 GCA_032355605.1 Rubia tinctorum | reverse complement strand
TTCTTTGTTTCGGACAGTGTTCCAACACTGGTAAGTTTTTTCTTTTTACCATAAGTTCACAAATTGTCAATCAATTACCACATGTGTCTTCACCATTACTCCATAATTAAATTCATCACATGTGACTTAACATGATCAATGGATTCCAAATTAGCGGAATCCATTGAATGCAGATTCAGTTCTAGTAACTAATACAAAGCTAAAGGTCAGTGATCTAATCTCCCATGATGACTCTTGGAGAATAGCTTTGATCAAAAACATCTTTCCTTCTGAATCGGTGCCCATATTATGGCCAAAAGGTCATCCACGTATAGGATGAAGCCTGATATCCCGGTGGGGTATCCAAACAAAGATGGAGACTAATCAGTGAGGAAGGATTATCATATTGCAATGATGGAAGAAATGCAACAGGATACAGAACAGGAGCAACAAGAACAAGATTTAGGACAACCTCATCGATAAGGAAACCATTATGTACATCAACGGGAACAATCACGAGTACATGAGTTTCGACAACAATGAATTTGCACCAAAATCAGCAACAAAGTCTTCAACATACTCAAGAAGTCCTCATACAGGGAGGTGAAGCAGAGCAAGATTTAAATTCAAGACAGACAGTACAAACAGAAAGCAATCATACAAATCCGAAAAAGTTTTGGAAACTGATTTGGAATTTAGGGCTCCCGATCAAGCTACCAATTTTCGTTTGGAAAATGATGAACAAAGCTCTTCCTCTAGCAGTAAATCTTGCAAGGAGGAACATTATAACTAACAAATCCTGTTGCAGATGCTCAGCGGCTGGGGAAGACGAGTCACATGTTCTCATATTTTGTGAGCAAGAAAGGAGGATTTAGAGAGCGTCCTCATTGGGTTTCGACTTTGATCTATTACAAGGTGTTACTGTATCTAATTGGTTCGAAAAATGGACAAAGCTGGCTCCAGACAAGGAAGCAATCAGACTTTCTATTTGCATCCTACGGGAAATTAGGAAACACAAAAACAAGAAGTGTTTCAACGGAGAACTCAAAGATCCTTTAGTCTTTTGGGAGGAAGCTAGATCATTATACACAGTCTTGGAACAGGTCAATAATTTTAATGATCAACAAACAAGTCTGGAGAACAGTGAGCAACTGGAATCAAAACATATAATCTCTACACAAATGCATGACAATAGACTAGATATCTAGGGATAAGCACAGCAAAATGAGATTACACTGTCATTTGATGGATCGTTCCAGAAAGGGAGGCACTTGGGCACTGCAGCATGGACTATTATCCGAGTAATCTCAGAGGGTACACAACAAATGGTGGCAGGATCAGATTTCTTCGTTTCTACGTCTCCTTTACAAGCAGAGGCCGAGGCTTGTCTTAGAGCAAACAAGTCAACGAGAAGATCACAAATTGGCTTGCCTTCTCTTCCAGTCCCGCATTCAATCGGATTCAGCAATATTAGTGATGTCAGTCAAGGACTCAGGTATATCTCCATGTGAGATCAAAGGGATAGTTAATCAGATCTTATTAGAGTTGGCACAATTCCCTGCTTACATGTTTATTAAGGTGCCTCGTACTCATCTAGATAAGGAACATACTGTAGCTATTAGCTTAGGTCGCTATCTATGTAATGCTACCTTTGTGCTATGATTCATATATGGTGGTTTTAAAAAAATTACACAATCTTTGAGTATTATTCACACAATCTTTGCCATCAATTTTCCCTATCAAAATTCACACAATTTGCACACCAAATCTTCACAATTTCACAATCTCAAAATTAAATAAAAGACAAAGTCTTGAATAAGACGGTCTTACTTTAAGACCATGGATTAAATTGTAAAGAATTTAGCATGAGGTTTCTAATTGAAGTTTTAAAAGTCTAGGGGCTGGATGTGAAATTTTGTTAATTTACATTTAAATCCAAGTATAAATATCAATCTTTCCTCATTATCATCTCATATTTTTCTGAAACTTTCTCTCTCATCTTCTTTCCTCTCTCCAGCGTAAATTTCCTTCTTCTTTCTCATCTCCATTTCTCTTCCATCTTCCTTCAATTTGAGCTCTTTTTCTTCCAATTAACCGCACAACCTCTCCATTTTTCTTCCTCCTTTCTTGTGCGCAGTGTTTCATAGAGATGTTTGGAGTTTTTTGGAGAATTTTCAGGCGAATTTTCCAGTATAACTTCGATTTTCGGCGGCCGAACACAATACGAGCTCTATTTTGTGTTTATCTTCGAAGGTAATGTCTTTACTCTGAATTTTTATGCATATTTTGTTGTTGATTTCGATGTTTTTTACTTTCTTTGGTAATGTGATATTCTAGGGTTTGTGTAGGTTATAGTGAGTACTATTTGGGAATTTCTCTATTTTTTGAGTTGTTCTTACGGATTTGTGCTAATATTTTTGTTGTTGCTGCTGTTTGTTAGATTTCTAAGAAGACTTGTCTCACTGTTGCTGCAATCGAGAAGGAAGGAGGCTTATAAGTTTTCTTCATTTTGAGCAGTGATGTTTTAGGTACATGTATTGATGTTTCTCATTTTCAGCTTGATGTTTCAGGTTTTAGGCTTTAAGTACTGTTATCTGTGTTGATATGATGTTTTAATTTTAGCTCTTGATGCTTGTGTTGTTTTCATGATTAAGTGTGCAATTGATGTTCAGTTTTGATTGTGTGTGATATCGAAGGGTTTTGTTACGATTTGTGCTAATTTTTGTGTTGTTGTTTCTTAGATGTCTAAGAATGCTTGTACAGTATTGCTGCAATCGAGAATGAAAGAGGATCTGTAATTTTTTGTTATTTTTGCAGGTGTGATGTTTTAAATAATGTTGTTGATGTTTTAAGTTTTATGTTTGATGTTTCATGTTTATGTTTTAAGTATTGTTCTCCGTGTTGGTGTGATGTTTTAATTGCACTATTTAATGCTTGTAGTGTTTTAAGTGTGCAATTGATATTCAGTTTTTTTTTGTTTTTTATTGTGTGTGATATCTTAGGGTTTTGTTACGAATTGTGTTAACTTTTGTGTTGTTGTTGTTGTTTCTTAGATGTCTAAGAATGCTTGCCCACTGTTGGTGCAATCAAGAAGGAAGTAGGATTTGTAAGTTTTGTTATTTTTCAGATGTGATGTTTTAGATACTGTGATTATGTTTTCAATACTGTATTTGATGTTTCACAATGTGATTTCCAGTCATGTTATGTGTGCTATTGTGATATTTTAATTCCAGATATTGATGTTTTTTATTACTGTATGTGATGTTTTAATTTCAGTGTTTGATGCTTGTTGTGTTTTCATGCTTACGTGTGCAATTGATGTGTAATTTTTATTGTGTATGATATCTTAGGGTTTTGTTACGATTTGTGCTAGTTTTTGTGTTGTTGTGTCTATTTTTTAGATGTCTAAAAAATGAAGTAGGAACAGTACCTTGTTTTGCTGCAATCAAGAATGAAGTAGGAACTGTACTTTTTTCAGCTGTGATGTTTTAGATACTGTGGTTGATGTTTCATGTTTTATCTCTGATCTTTCATGTTTAAGCTCATAGTATTTTTTTAAAAATGTTTTTTGGTGTAATGTTATAATTTCAATGTTTAATGCTTGTGTTGTTTTCATATTTAAGTATGCAATTGATGTTCATTTTTTTTCTTTTGATATTTTAGTGTGTACCGTTGATGTGTTTAAATTTTGATATTGATGTTTTAAATACCGTATTTAATGTTTCTCAATGTAGTTGTCAATGATGTTATGTGTTCTATTGTGATGTTTTAAATTTATATATTGATGTTTTAATTACTGTATGTGATGTTTTATATTATTTCATAGGAATACTTTCCAAGCCAGAGCTTTACGATATCATTGATGAGATATTTAAAAAAATGCTATAAGGAATCATGCACCCAAAGCTGTTCCCTTGAACAGAGGACCGAGAATCGACTTTTGATCATAGTGTTGATGGAGTTGAAAGAGACATCCTCTTTGAAACCAGCCGGAGAGAAGACAGGTCTATGAATAAACGAGCAACGAAGGAAAACAAGTCGAGGGAAAATAGAATTTGATTGCTTAGAATGTATTGTTTGAAATTGATTTTTTCAGTTATGGTGGTTGATTGTTAGTGTTAGTGTTGAGGTGATTGATTGTTATAGATGTTTTAGCTTGATTTGAATTTTTCCAATATTTATGTTAGCGATTTTTAGGGCATTTGAACCCTTTTGTAATGAATGATGTTTGAATGTTTGATAGTTATGATGCTTGGTATTTTCACATGTTCACGTAAAACTTCAAATTAAAGTTTGCCACTTTTATATGCTAATTTTTTATCCGTTATAAAATGGGTCATACCCACATTTTAAATTATCCATATGAACCAACCCACATTCAACCCATCCATAGTTTGGAGCATTGGACGACACACAATGAGAATCCTCAAATGGTCAGATCACGGATGATTTCGACCTAGATGACGAACCACCTTTTGTTCCAGTTTGGTTAAATATTGAATGTTATTTCCATCCTGATGCACTCAAAGGAATAGGTAGCTCACTAGACACATACATTTAGGCAAACCCTCCAACCGAAAAACCTTACCAGACCATTCAATATCAGGCTGTGTGTTGAGTTTGACCTTAGGAAACCAATGCCTCATAGAATTAGACTTTCATCCATTGCCAAAAATGAGTGGTACAATATTTTCTACGAGTCTAAAAAACCTCTATATTGTTTCTCCTACTTTAAGCTAGGTTCTATTGAGGCAAACTGCAGAAGGATGTGTTCTCATTTGCATAAGTGACTCATACAGAATGATGCGTTCTTGATTCGTCGACCGATCAGAAAATTACAATCTCTTGGTATCAGATTCTCAGCGTATTCGAACTCGATGCGGCGGCAAGCAGGCACGACGACGATGTGATGATGAGGAGGTGCGAGCAACAGGGACGGCAAGGCAAGCAACGGAGACGGCGCGAGCGACTAGGGTTTGCTGCAGAAGATGGATTTTCTATCATTTTGCAACTCAGTCCTTGTGTTTCTCTGGATTTTTAAAATGTACCCCGAAGAAAAAATTATTGCTTGTTGACCCCCAAAATTTAACTTTCTCCTATTTTATGCTTGCATATTATCAATTCAGTCCTTGGTCTTACAATGAGACGGTCTCGTAGGAGACGAACTCTTCAACAATACTATGTAAGCATATAATATTTACAAAGTAATTACAAATTAATTATGATAAAGCACAATCCCACATAAGAGAATGCACAATCTTACAATTTAAAATTTTTAAAATATCCATGAGAATACGTTACTCATGGTACCCCATGGATACCATATAATTTTCAATATAATTTTAGTTAAAAAATTGATCAGTAAAAATTTTACTTTTCCCGTTCTTAGAGAAAAGTAAATCCCTTCAAGTGGTTCTTGACCCAGTCCAGAAGTCTGATCGCGGTGATGTCCGCTATGTCCAAAATCCTGCTAATATCCAACCAATCCTTCCGATGTGCCAAGATCCGATTTACTTACCTCGCCGCCAAGCTCTGATCCTTTTGCGTCGTCAGACCCCGTCAGGGGCGTCTAGTTCTTCCATGGCCAAGAAGTACGTCGCCTCCTCAGACTGTTAATTGCGAGGCTTTCCGGTACTTTATCCCTGCAATTTTAAAACTAAACCAATGAATCAAAGAGTTAGTAAATACAACTTAAGCTGCCGGTTGTCTCTTGGGTACGTACGAGTTACTGCTAACTTCGGATTTGTTGGAGTTTTATTTACTTGTTAACATATTTCTATTTTTTGTTTTTACTACTCAGTTCCCATGCAAATCCCAACGACTTGTCATATTTAAAAAAACAACTATCACCATTAATTTTTATTGTGCTAAGAAATTCTTGAGTCATGGCTGACAAATGGTAAATTTAGTCTTGCCAACTTTTAGGTGAGTTACTTATGTTGAGTTTGCTATATTTATTTTATTAGAGTACTTCTAAAAAATTATTAATTTCCTTATTTTTTGACAGTTTAGGGGAACATGTAGAATGTTGCCTAACTCAGTTATAGACGTAGATAACTATACCATGTCATTAGATCATCCATATTTTAGTTGCATCTTATCTCAACAAAACTTTGGGGTAAACTCCACTATGGCAAGTCATACATAATGCATGTAATTCATGTTTCGTTTAAAATTTATTTTTTGTTAATCTTTCCATACTAAATGTATTGTTTTGTTTATGATATAGTACATCCCAAAGGACATGGTAGCAAACGACCCTCATTATGCGAGGTGCAATGGATCCGAGTGGCACATGAGTTACTAGGTGTAGAAAAGAAGGGTAATAATGTGTGATTTTATTCATGCTCTGGAGTACATTATATAGAGGTACAAACACCTTTACATAAAAAGAAAAGGAATCTAAATCTAATTACAATTACAAGTAATATTCACATTATATTAGTTATTCCTTTAATACTCCTCCTCATGTTGGAGCATGGGGATCAGAATTGCCCAACTTTCCAAATAAAGAATGAAACTGAGTTCGTTCGAGAGCTTTGGTGAACAAATCCGCAGGTTGATCAGTCGTGCGAATATGATGAGTAACAATGGTACCAGACTGGACAAGATCGTGGACGAAATGAAAATCAACCTCTATATGCTTAGTACGTTCATGGAACACCGGATTTGCCTCAATGTGAAGAGTTAATTAACTATCACAGAATAGTCGCATATGAGTAGAATGCATAACACCTGAGTCACGAAGTAACGACTTAATCCACAACAACTCACAACATGCACCAACCATAGCAGGATACTCTGCTTTAGCAGAAGAATGAAAAAATGTAGGTTGCTTATTGGTCTTCCATGAAACTGGATAATTACCAATCATCACAAAGTACCCAGAAAGAGAGTGTCGCGTAATTGGACAAGCAACCCAATCAGAATCACAATAAGCTGTCAACTGTAACGAACTATATGAAGAGAGAAATAAACCTTTACCAGGATGAATCTTCAAGTAGTGAAGGACACGAATTGCACCTTTCCAGTGAGGAACACAAGGAGACTTCATAAACTGAGCAAGAGTATGAAAAGAATAGCTCAGTTCAGGATGAGTAATAATCAGGTAAATGTGGTGACCCACGAGGCACTGATACTGCTCATGATCATCATAAAGAGGGATTTCAACCTTCACAAGATCATGTTGTTGCTCCATAGGATAATTAGTCGGTTTAGAAGCCGATAAACCAGTATCAGATTAGATATATAGTGAAAATTTCCATTGTGAAAGAAACATCTCATTCGGTTTTCTAGCAGTATCTATACCCACGAAAAACTTAAGTGTACCAAGATCCTTCATATGAAAACTAGAACTCAGGTATTTCTTGAATTCAGAGATGAGCGACGAAGAACTAGCAGTAATAACCAAATCATCCACATAAACAAGGACATGCGATGAAACTGAGCAACAAGTGAAATGAAAAAAGAGTAATTTGCCTTACTCTGAACAAAACCAAATGTACGTAAAGCTTGAACCAATTTTGCGAACCAATTATGAGGCACCTGTCGAAAACCATAAAGATATTTTTGAAGGAGACAAACTTAGCTAGGAAGCACAGGGTATCCCGATGGAGGTTTCATGAAGACCTCTTCATCCAAATCACCATGCAGAAAAGCACTATGCACATCCAGCTGATGCAGTTCCCAACCACGAATAACTACAGTTGATAAAAGTAGATGTATCGAACTGATCATCGCAACGGGGGCAAATGTTTCAGTTTAGTCAATCCCTTCCTTTTAGAAATTTCCAAGAGCCACCAAACGAGCTTTGTGACGTTCAATGGTACCATCAGACTTGAACTTGGTATGATACACCCATTTGCATCCAATAGCAGTCTTATTCAAAGGTAATGAAGACAAAGCCCATGTCCGATTCTGCTCAAGTGCATTAATCTCATCAGCCATTGCATCACGACAATGAGCATAGTTCGAAGCCTCATAAAAAGTAGTCGGATATGCATTAGAAGCTACTGCACCCAAAAATCTAGAATGCGTACTAGAAAACTTATTGCAATTTACAAAATCATATAGAGGATAGAGAACACCTAAGGAATGTGACGTTACAAGTGTGGTCGCAGCGGTGGGGGGTTTATTAATATCAGTAACAGAGCATACATAATCGGACAGATAAGCAGGAGGAAGACGATCGCTATCACTTTGGCAAATAGGAGGTAGATCAGCCATAGGCGGTGGCGCAATAGAGTCATCCTATGTGGCAGGCTATAGCAGAGGAGACCCGTGTAGAGCAATGTCAACGGTGGCCAATGGTGGTTCCAAATCATGAGGAACCGGCACCGAAGGTGAGATTGGCACGACTGACATGTTTTTGGAAACCAGTGGACGGGCGGTGATGGTCCTACTGGTAGCGGTGGTAAGGACGGCTCCGATGGTGGGATGACGGCGGTGATGATCCCGAAGGCAGTGATGTGTCTGGGAGAGTAGAGTTTGGAAATTGGTCTTCATAAAAGTCGGCATCCCTACTATTAAAGAAAGTGTGGGTTTCCTAATCAATCCAATAACCTCTCTTCCCGGTAGGATACCTAAGATAAATACAATGATGACTTCTTGGAGCAAACTTATCACGGAATATGGGAATGTGGGAAGCAATGCACAATCATCCAAAGACACGCAAAACCTTGTAATTTGGGGAGCAACCATAGAGTTACTCAAAAGGTGTTCGACCATTGAGATGCTTCATCGGTGTCCGGTTGATCAGATATGCAACTGTAAGAACACACTCTCCCCATAATTCAATCAGTAGATTGACTTGAAAACTTAAAACACGAGCCACATTCAACAAATGGCGATGCTTATGTTCTACACGACCATTCTGGTGTTGTGTATCAACCATAGATGTCTCAAAAATAATCCCAGATTTAGCAAAGTAGTATCTCAAAGGTAGAAATTATGTACCATTATCAGCCGGGACACGCCTAATAGTGTGGCCAAACTTATTCTTGACTAAAGCACAAAATTCAATAATTCTAGAAGTACCTTCTGACTTAGCAACTAATAAGTAAACCCAAACAGATCGGGAATAATCATCAACTATAGTCAAAAATAAAATGCACCACTAGAAGATGATGTTTTATAAGGACCCCAAACATCACAATGTATCAATTCAAACAAAGAACGAGCATTCGAAGAACTCAAAACCATGTCTAGTCTGCTTTGCTCGATGACAAACCAAGCAAGGTATAGTAAAATTATTTGTGCTAAAATCAAGTTTAGAAACAGAAGGCAACACCGTAGATGAAGGATGCCCAAGACGATGATGTCATAAATAAGAAGATGAAACTGAAATGACTATCGGATTAGATTTCAAGATATAAGGACGATCATTCGTATCTAGCAGTCGAAGCCAATAAATCCCCCCTACTGTTCACCCACTTCAATCACATGCCTTGTACCGATTTTATGTAAAATACAATAATTTTTAGTAAACAAATCTAGACATTTTCAGGCAAATAACAATCTAGAGCATGATAATAAATGGCATCGCAGAGAAGGTATGTAGAGCACATGAGTGAGAATAACATCTCCAAAATGAATAGAACCATATTGAGTTATAGATGACACATAACCATCAGGCAATACGACATTCACGGCATTAACTGCAGTAGTAACATTAATCAGAGAACCTCTATCACCCGTCATGTGATACGAGGCTCTCAAATCAAGGATTCATGGAAAAGTGTACTTACCTGACCCATGGTCAGAAACAATATTAAACTGATTAAATAAATGTAGGATCATACTCTATTGTTCATCATACTGAGGAGGACCAAAACTAGCACGGGTAGGAGCAAGATGGCCGACGGCAGCAACATGTCCAGTGGGGAAAATGTGGTGCCGATAAAAGGGGCAGTGTCTAGTAAACGCCAGCAACCGGTCCACCGTTAGCGGTGACGGCTGTCAATGGAGATGGCACCATTTTCTTAGATTTCTAGTTCAACTCCTTGAACCAATCTAGTATGCTTGTGGGCTTGAAACTGGTATCTTTGTCGTGACCCTTGCAATGAAAGTGAGAACAGGTGAGATTCTTACCATCAGATGAGGTGAGAACATTTTTCGAAGAACACGATGGTGGAGTGGAGCATATTCCATAGAGTCATTTGAAGATTCACGAGACCGAATGACGTCTTTGTGATTCTCCTCCTGAACAACAAGGGCATAAATGCGCATGACAGGTGGAAAAGGATCGGTGGTCATGATGTTGGATCGCAAGGTGTGATAGCATTCATCAAGTCCGAGGAGAAATTGATAGATTGTGTCCTTCTCACGTTCTTGAAAGGCATTAGTAGCATGGTTACATGTGCACAGAGATTTGCAAGCGTCATAAGTGCAAACTAAAGGAGGCCGATGTGAGTTGTAATCAATGAACAACTTCTTTAATTTTCCAAAATAAATGGCAATTGTCTGACCATTCTATCGACAGTTCTGCATATCTTCCCACATCTGCATAATTTTTGGACCATTCCAAGAGTAAATCGTGCCTTAAGATCATTCTACAATTCCTTAATTATGGTATAGTAACTAGTAGATGAACGCAACGGTGGATCTAGAGTCTGCAAGATCCAGTAAACAATGGTAGCATTAACTCCCTACCAAAATAGCATTAAGATGATTATCCAGGGGTTTGGTAATGGTTTCATCAATGAAACCAATCTTCTTCTTGGCAAGCATAGCACCAGAAATTGCAGCAAACCATTCAAGGTAATTTTCTTCAGCTTTCAGAATGACGGGACAGATTGATAAACCAGGACCGTCATTGGTACTAAGGTAATAAAGATCATTCAGATATCGACCGACAGGATAGATCCACCGGAGCCAAATTGTAATTGAAACTGTTTGAGTAAAGGTGCAATCACATCAGCGGCATTGAGATTCTGTAACTTATTAGTCTCAGCTTCAGCAGCGATGCAGGCTTAATCTGCAACATCAGAACTACAACAGGAGTAGTCATTGGTGCTGATCAGTGACACACACAATCGGCAGTACAGTGGGTCAAACGCAACGGCGCGTGAATAACACTTGTGGAAAATCCGGGTAGGCACGGACAACAAACATTCATGCCAGCTGGAGAAGAAGCTACGGTGACCGTCGGATACGGAATCGGTGGAGGAACCCGAGGAAACTACAAAATTTTGACTATTTATTAACCTTTTAGCTACTTAAAATTTCATATTTTATAATTTCTAAAAAATTATCCAAAAAATTACTGATGTTTTTAATGCATGTATTAAGAAGTGCAATTTACACATTTGTTAATATCTTTTGTTTGGTTGATTGCTAGTTTTAGTTAGGTTTACACGACAAATGGTTAAGATGACCATTATTGGTTTTCTTATCTAAATCTCGAGTTTTATAGAATTAATTGATTATAATGGAAACTTTGTATTCATGAGCACCTAGATTTTCCTTTGTGAGCTTACTAGTAGGTTGCTCGTGCATACTTTTGTATCATTTTGTGGTAGGTCATTCGCGAGAGTGGTAAAAGATATTTGAAGGCCATTCGGAAAAATGGTAGAAGATATTCTAAGGCCATTCACGAGGATGGTAGTAGAAAGAAGGCCACGGACCAAAAAATCGTTGTAGTAGATGGAATTGAGCCAGAAAAGGCAAAGTCGGAGTTCAACAAGGTCAAAAATAGAAGGTGTTGTCAATCAGGACAAACTAGCCTATCAGCTAGCACGAACAAGCCAGCCGGCATGAGGTAAGTTAGCCAGCATGAGATTCCTCGTAGCACGGCATGTGCAAGGGGTGCCAGCACGGACCATGCTAGCTAGCACGGACCGTGCCACACCCCCTTGGCACAGACCATTTACCACCAGCGGGGCCATGTCACCTAGATCGTTTAAGAGCTAATTATGGACACAGACTGCACCGTTTCACACAGTCCATGTCATTTCAACTCAAAAATGTATAGACCATGCCACTGAGTGTGAAGAACGAAACAGCCTATGTTCTCAACTGATCAAAAAATGCTTCCAATCGTCAGCCCGGGAAACGACATGGGACACACGCTCAGAAGTTAAAAACGGGGCACCAACTGACAGTCTGTGTCGGCTGACATGGCCCGTGCAAACACGAGGTAACACAGCCCATGCAAGACCGACCAAACCGCACCATCACGAGGCTACATGGCACGTGCCATGGTGTGCGTGCCGTGTCAGCATGAAGGAAACCTACTAGCATGACCCGTGCCATTTGGCATACCTCGTGTCAATTGTCGCTGCTAGGGTTGTTTGTCCTATTTGGGCCTTTTTCAAGACCTCATTCCCTACTAGTATATACTAACCTATGTCTACTATGGTTTAAATTTAGACCCATTTTTAGACTCTGAAAAGTAGGGTAGAGAGAGAAATTAGCCCGTCCTTCTCTCTAAAATATTTTTTCTTCTCCTCTTTATTTTTATTTTTCCCAAAGGTATTAAATTCAATGAAAGATTTGGGTCCAATGCTTAGGGAGTAATTAATTAATTTAGGGCTCGTATTGATATTAAGGATTTGGGGTTTATTTTCTGAGATTCCTAGATCTACTTATTTCTATATGATTATGATTATTATGTTGGATTGTTCTTCATGTTCTTATTAATTGCATGATTGTCACACTAAAACTGTCACACACCATAGTCTACTTTCATGTTGGCACAATTATTGATATCCCCCGGGGAAGGAAACCTAGATTATCTTGGGGTAATGATTGGCTGGGACTATATGGGTGTGTGCATGTGGGTTGCCAAGTCAATGTTATGATTGACCTTACGGTAGGTTTAGCCAAAAAATTGGTCCAAAGGGTTACAGATAGAGATAACATTAGTAGAAAACTAGGGTTAGCGTTACGCAACCTTAAAGTCATCGATAAGGTACTTAATCCCCTTTGCCTTTGTAGGCCTAGAGAGAAGCATTCGTGGTGTAGTGCCCGGAATGTAATCGTACGGGGGAGATTCAGTTTTGCACAACAGGGAGGGCTATTGTTGCACTCCCTTAATTATTGAGGCTGTTTCGATGGAAGATTACATGTGCACCCTATAAGATAAGTATGTGGAAGTGTTGACCATTGACCACACCACGTGTCATAAACACTAGAATAGGCTTGTACATCTTTTATGTGATTGAATCAAGGATCGAGATAACATTGATCATGTTAGGCAAAAACTCCCCATGTGCTAGTTTAATATAATTTCAATCTCTTGTTCCTTTGCATGTTAGTAGGTGTTAGAAACCCCCCCCCCCAATTCTGTTTTTAGCAATACGATCTATTCCTAACACGTGGTCAGATTGACAGCCCAATCGCAGATGTGTGTAGTTAACTTTTAGATTCCTAACATCTATATGCAAGACCATGGTCTTTCTACTATCTACCCCACAGGTAGCGTAGTAGTAGAAATGACAACAACAATACAAATTTAATCTTTAACTCTTAATAGTTCTCCTCTCAAGTTTAGCAAAAATAGGAGGTGGTGGGTCCAATTTTGGCACCGATGTCGAGAATGTTAGCCTAAAGGTTTAGTCGTTAACTTAGAGAGCTTGTTAGTTAAGTAGTTAGTGTTGTTTTATTTTTGTTTTGTTGGTTTTTGTTAATGAGCCTTTTTTATAGTTATCTGTGTATTTCTAATCCTTGTTATTCTAATTTGATACTGTTTGGCTCTTGGTTTATGGTACATACCCGTTCCACAAACTTGTGTATTTTACATAATCTAACAGAGTTTGCAGGTAGTCGGAGAGAAAGGAGGAGGAGAACTAGAGTAGGGGTTCTATAAGAACCAGTTTTTGTAGTTGAAACACGTTAAGGAATTAACAACTTCTAAGCCCCTTCTACTCCCAAACTCAAAAAAAAATGTATCTACGATTGAAAAAGATGGATGTGTTGGGTATGTTTCTCCCTAGGTGAAGGGCAAAACGAATGTAATATGGAGACCCATCCACACGAACGTAGTTGTTGGTGGTTTTAAGGATGGTGATTCTGGTGACCCATGAAACCATTTTTCTTAGTTTTCAAAAATGCATAAAATAATAAGTTGTGAGGATGACACTAACGAAATGGTGCTTCTATTTTACATTAATGGCCTTTGAAAATCTTGTGAATTTTTTTGAACGTGTTTGATTTTGAGGGGTGTTTTTAGGAATTATTAGTCATTAGAATAGGTCTGGAACAGTGCTACTCTCGGTTTTCAAGTTATTTGGATACAGGGATTTTACGACAAAAGTTAGAAGGGAAGAATCCTAGTGTTCCTCATGCTAGAGCTGGCTGGCATGAACCTACCATAGCACGACCCGTACCGGGCCACATCAGAACCAGGCTAAGGTGTGACACGAGACGTATGGCATGTGCCAGCACGAGGCAACACAAGGTGCTACGCATCACCATGAGACTTACCTCGGGATTATTAAAGCCACCTAGCAAACCCAATCAGAAATAACCTAACCCCCTATAAATGTCTCATGCCAGCCCTTTGTTCTTCATCTCTTTAATCTCTCTCTCTCCTCTTCAAAATCGCATTTCTCATCTCCTTCTCTTTCCCCAGCCGAATTTCTGCCATAACTCCTTATACTCTTATCTGATTTACCTCAAATTGGTACCAAAATATTCACCTTTTCGAATCCAACAAAACCATTGATTATTGCCTCCAAAAAAAACAAGATTTTTGGTAAGCGTCATTTTACTCGCCAAATACCTGCAAACTCAGGTATACTAATTAGTATAACGATAAGCAGGGTCGATCCTGATGGGAAAATGGACTCAACCAAAATCCCTAATTTGCTTGAAACTGTGAGGAAACAAAGTTGCAATTATCGCAGAGGAAATAACAAAGCACCAAGCAAACAAGACATGATGATTTACGTGGAAAACCCCTCCAATGAGAAGGGTAAAAACCACGGGGCCAATAGACCCGCCACTACTACTTCAGTAATCAACAAGGAGTGTTACAAAATATCCCCAC
>JAULKM010000012.1:7549744-7565488 GCA_032355605.1 Rubia tinctorum | reverse complement strand
CTAGCGATCTTACAACAAAAAGATAACAAAAGAGATGTTAAATGCTTCAGAAAACACATGCATTTGACGTCTCATCACCTACCAAAGGAGTTACAGTTCCAGGTTTTAAGTTTCCTCTTAAGCCATTTCAATTTAATACTGAACCTAAGCATTCCCTGTTGTTCAATCTGTGATTCCCATCAATTTTAACTACATGAGCTAAATCTGGCCTCCTAATTGACATTTATTGGAATCCAAGTGATCAAGGATGTGAATTTGGTAGTGAATTGAAGTTTAGCAGCATATGTGCATGGTCTAATGGCAGCCTATTTGTTATTTGGACCGAAGAGTTGGGAAATTTAATGAGAAAAGCTTGATTTTCTATGATCCTATCTAGTCTCTTACAAACCCTAGTTGAACCTCATATGGCATTACACCGTTTGGAAAACTTCGGACTACAAAAGAATCAAAATCAAGAATACTATTTGAATCAGGCATAAAATTACCAAGATATTCATGAATGGATCTAATCACATTGAAGTCTCTAGCAAACAGGGCTTTGTTATCAATTTGATCAATTAGCAGTTCAATTGCATTAAACATTTTTCCCTCTCTTGTATAGAGTGTTTAGCATATGTAGAAAAGAGAGTTATGACTAGCTGATCATTATTTCCAGATATGAATAGTTGATGAATTGATCATGTTGGGTTCCTAAACTGCAATTAAGGTTATTTCTGGTGAAAATCCAGGTTCGTCCATCGTCACATGAGAAGGAAAACTGAAACCTTAATCTCATTTGGTAGCTCTGCATTTATTCCTTCTTTTATTTTATTTCTATTACAATCAGTATGGAAATATTATGCAGTTGAATCTGCTTTTTTATCCTACCAAAATATCCCTCTATTCCTCTCAGATTCCAAGCTAAAACATAAAAATTCATTTAAGGACTGACTTTTAGCTTTCAAGCGAGTTATATTTTATTAGTAGATTTGAAGAAGTTTCTAGCTGGGTCAGGGGCTTGATTAGAACGTGACTCAAAATCCAGCTCTTCCTGCTGTGAGTTCATTATTTCATATGTTGTTCCCTCTTGTGTGCCGGAGGATTGATCAGCTTTTCTTTCAGGGCTTTGTAATTGTTCATGCAACTGTGATTGAGCCTATAAAGGTGAAAAACTATGAGATAGTATTTTACCTAATTCTTTAAGTTGAGTGAATAATTTATCTCTAATTTATCTCTACTAACTGATAAGGGAAGAGGATTTTTATCATATTCGATGATTAGATCATCAGTTATTCTCCAGTTGTTGAAGTTTCTTGAAGTGCTATTAGGCCTGGCCTGCTTTGGGGTTGAAAAAGATTTGTTCTTGGGGACCTTTTTACTGGATTGTGGGTCATGTTCTTCAGAAGCTTGTTGTGTACCTGCAAAAGAAGGGTTTCCTGCAAGAGAAGGTTCCTGCAACAAAGGAGAAAAATGTTTTCCCTGATAAAGAGGGGGTGAAGTGTTTTCAAGAATAGTGTTGTCTAATACATTTTGTGCATCTTGGAAATCTTCTTCCTCCATGGGATTATTAGCATCATTCTTATTCAAAATAGTGGTCCAATTCAGATATTCAATGGAAGAGAAGTGGACTATAGGTTTGCAATTTGGCTATTGGTTCCCCGATCTTTCTTTTTAGGTGGGACAGTAGGTTGTTGCTTCTTGATACCACATTCAGAGCTTTTATGACTAATCTTTGAGCACTTGATGCAGTAATGATGATGATATTCATAATTAATAGGGTACCATTTACTGTTTTAAAGGTATCCTATCCTGATTCTATTTGGAAAGGATCATGTTAGATCCATTTCTACACATAGTCTGATGGTGGATGGTCCTGACTAGTTTAAGATTGGGGATCACAAAGATTTGTTCACCTAGTATAGCTGCAATAATAGGAATTGATTCTTTGTGAAGATAGTATTCTGGGGGAAAGCTAATAGTGAGCCAAATGGGGCCTAATGGGGGTTCCTCAAACACATAAAAATTCTTAGTCCATTTTAACACTTCATGTAAGCACTATTAATGTTCCAGTTACGTTTAATCCAGCATCTTTGTATATCTTCATCATGTTCAAATTTAATAAAGATGTGTCTCTTATCTAGAGCAGTTATGATAACATCACCTTTAAAGCCTATTTTATGAACTAAGCTCTAATATAGTACTCAATAGTTGGCCTACCTCAGGTAAACTTACCGACCATATGCCTTTTGAAAGGTTCCAAGAGCAGCTCGATCTCCCCGTCATTGAATAGCACAACGATTTCACCCTTATACCAAGTGGTCGGTTTCAATAGCCATGGGTTAACATTTTGATGTGTTGTTTGCATATTGGGAATAAAGGATTAGGTGTTTAGGAATTTCAATTGAAGTATATCCTTGTAGGAGATGGGTCTCTAGCCGAGAGGTGGAGCCTACATGGCAGAGGGGTGGCTTTGCGGCAGCGTAAGTGATCGAAGAATATAACCGCTGGTGGTTGATTTGATAGTTTATGGTGGGAGGGTGAGTTGTGTCAGTGGTCGTTTCTAGGAGAGAGGAGAGCTTTTCTTCAGAAGAGAGAACGTCTTGGAACGGTAATAAATTCTTACGCATGGGAACGTTCGATTCACCAAAGTCTCCTTTAACTGTGTATATATATTATATGGGGGTACACATTAGTTAGTTGCGTAATGGTTTAAGGCAAAAGCGACAAAGGCGAAAGAGAATTAGACCACCCAACCACTCCATTCTAATTATTATGTTTCTACCGCAAGGACCTCCACAAGTGAGCATCCTTTTGTGATTATTCTATGGATTATCTGGATACCCAAGGATTAACACGATGGTGGAGGTCCTTGCGGTAGAAACATAATCATTAGAATGGAGTGGTTGGGTGGTCTAATTCGCTTTCGCCTTTGTCGATTTTTCCTTAGAAGCGCGACTGTAATAGCTAGATAGAGTACGATTTCTGTATGACAACTTCATTTGGGGTTTGAGATTTGGGGAGGCTAATAAACACCCCCCACCTTACGGTGGTTTAACTTTAAAATAAAAAGTGGATTCAGAAATATTTTAGGAGGATTATAATAATTCTCATTGTCATATCCATCATCACCGCTATCAAAAGCAACATAAATATTGCATCAACCACAAATAATATCTTTCAAAATAATTCTCATTATCATATGCATCAAATATTGGAGAACCAGAATAGAGCTCAACATCGTCATTATTGACGTTAAAAAAAATCATTGAAAAACAATGGCGGTGTATACATTACCCAGATGATATAAGACTAGATCCACGAAGAACATAATCTGACCAATACTCACAAACTTGTCCACTGACTCCACAATTTGGAGATTCCGAAAGATGCACACACGTGATAACATGATTGGTGAACATGATCCAAGCATTTTGGCATGACCGAGACTATGATGTCACAATCTAGAAAGATAGAATGAATTCCCAACGAGTCCTATAAATAACAGAGAATGCACCAATGAAAGGTAATCAATTTTCCTTAACTGCAGACACAATACTTCAATCGGAAACTTACTAACTTGATCTTCTGAGCTTCCTTCCCGCTCATCAGCCGCTTAACCCCTCAATCTCCAACCGTCTACTCCACCATTGGGCAAGCAAACTCTAAAGCTATCAAATTGAGTTTCAAATCTAGTTGGATTTGTATTTGTGACTTTGATACTTGAGCAGAAGAGAAAAGAAAACAGAAAGTGAGAAAATCACAAATATATTCTTGTATTCGTGTGATACCTTATTAGATTCATTATAATATATTTATAATAAAGATAAAGATATTAATGATCAAATGATTATCTCTAATTATCCCCCATGAACTTTTGTCAAATGCACAATGAACATCTCTCAAGCCTTTGTTTCAGTGTTGATAAATGGAAAACCTTCTGATTTCTTTAAGCCCTCCAGAGGTATTAAATAAGAAGACTCACTGTCTTTTTTTTTGTTTAATATATTCACAGAGGCATTTTTCAAGAAGCTTGATATGTGTTTTTTCAAAAAGGAAACCTTGAATATTTTCAGTTACCAGCCAAAGCAATCCCAATTTCCCACCTAAAAGTTATGCGGATGACACCATATTTTTCCTAAAGCTCACAAAACTAAACTTATCAAATTTAAAGCCTTTTTGGAGAAATTCGAATTGGCTAGTGGGCAGAAAATTAATTACCAAAAGAGTAACTACTTTTCAAATAATTAGCCACACAACAACAGCTTGAACTGATCAAATCAGTTCTAAAAATGTCTACAGGATCCTTCCCTTTCACATGTTTGGGAATCCCAATCTTTCAGGGTAGAACAAAGAGTGTTAACTTCAAAAAAAAATGGCTGAAATCTATGATTCCAAATTGTCTTATTGGAAAAAATAGATGGTTGAGTATGGCCGCGGAAATGGTTCTCATCGAATAATTTTGATTCTCCACTCCACAACACATTTTGGTGGTTTTAAAACCACCTAAAATTGTAAACAAACTGAGCAAAAAATTAGACAACTTTTTTTGGGGTCGGACAAACTCCAATAAACACAAAAAAAACATGGAAGGCTTGGAAAGATTTATGTCTGCCGCTTGATGAAAATGGGATAGGGTTAAAAAACTTCAATAGCATTAATGAAACTTTTATCTCTTAAACTTTGGTGGAAACTCCAATAAGGTTTAACTCAATGGTCTCAAAGCATATTGTCAATCTCTAATAAGTCAAGAAAATCACAGGTCTATAAAGGAATCATGAAGGTTTATGCAATCGCACAATCCCAGTCAGTTGTAATGCATGGAAACATAAAATCCTCATTCTGGGAATCAAACTGGATACCATCAGGACCTTTGATTGATCTGTGTAACCCTAATGACACAAACATACCTCTTTCATGCTCGATTGTTGATTTCATGGCAGGAAAAATCACTTTCTATGATTCTTTATTGCAAGTTTTGCCCTCGGATTTTCTCACTCCCTTGTAGGCATCATCCTTAAAACTAAGAGAGGACAAAATGATCTGGAAGTTGCACTAGAAGGGTATCTTTACCTTTAAATGTACGTACAATGCTGTCAGGAAAAAAAAAGGAAATTCATATCTCTAAAAAAGGTATGGTATCATAGACTACCAAAAATAGGCGGTTGTTTTTATGTGGAACTAACCAATGCGATATTGCCTTTTGATGATATTTTAGTTTTCATGAATTTTAACATAGTTTCTATATGTTGCATGTGTAATCACAGTTCAGATTCTTTAAACCTTTTCTTTAAACTCTTGTGAGCCTGCTAAGTCCTTATGGAATGTTATACATTTGTATCTCGAAACTGAATTTTAACTCTCTTTGGGATAGATTATCATATTATCGGTCGGGAATCACTGTTGTACACAATCAGTTGTTGCATTTGATACCTTCCCTTCATTGTTGGGACCTTTGAAAATCTAAGAATAGAATGTTGAAGATTAAACTTGATTTTTGGTTTAGCCCAAATGAAATTCTTTGTGGCCCATTATCTAGAAGAAGTCCAAAAAAGTTTTAAGAAGTATGGAAGACTCTAGACTAGGTTCTAGAACATCTCTAGAATGTCTAGATTAAGATGGAGTTGTAGAGAGTATTTTATAGAGCTAATTATAGCCATTAGATTAGAGTTGGGATGGAAAGATCTTAGCCATTGGTTGTGGGATGTCACTAGTATAAATAGGGTTGATATTGTAGAGTTTCAATCAAGCAAAAAAAACCCTCTCCTTATACGAATAACTTCATTCCGCCAAGTTTTCCTTTCTCTCCCAAATTTTCTACACCCTTCATCTTAAGGTTTCCTCCCAATAAAGTGGTATCAAACATATTCTCTCCCAACAATGTGGTATCAGAGCCACAAGATCCTTTTACCATGAAAAATAATGTTATTCCCTTCTAAGTTCCAAAGCTCACTATGAGAAACTATAACAATTGGAGTCTGAGGATGATGGACCTCCTTGGAGCACATGATGTATGGGAGATAGTTGAGAAAGGCCACACCAAACCGGAGAATGAAGGTGAGCTCTCTCAATCCCAACTAAGTAGTTTGAGAGATTCAAGAAAGAGAGACAAGAAGACTCTCTGTCTAATCTATCAAGGTATAGATGAAGACACTTTTGAGAATATTTCCGAAGCAAAGATGGCCAAGGAAGCATGGGAGAAAGTTCAAGTGTCGCACAAGGAAGCGGATCAAGTTAAGAAGGTACGTATTTAAACTTTAAGGGAGAGTTTGAGTCGTTGCATATGAGGAAGAGTGAACTGGTCTCCGACTATTTTTCAAGAGTTTTGATGATTGCTAATAACCTCAAAAGAAATATTGAGAAGTTTTAAGATGTTAGAATCATGGAGAAAATTCTTCGGTCGTTAGATCCAAAGTTTGAGCAGATTGTTGCCATTATTGAATAGACCAAAAACTTGAAGGACATGACAATCAATCAACTTCTAGGCTCATTTCAAGCCTATGAAGAAAAGAACAATAATAAGGAGGAATTCTTGGAGAAGGCATTAACGATGCATGCTCATCCAACAAAATAAGAAGGTGGTGGGAGCCAACAAAGAGAAGTATATGGTCGAGTGCAAGACCGTGGGCATGAACGTGGATACGGGAAAGGTTGGAGGTCTAATAACAACCATGTAAGAGGAAGACTCACTTGGGGGTCGTGGTAGAGGGAGATCGAAGCATAGGAATGATAAGTCACTTATCAAGTAGTAAAATTGTGAGAAGTTCGGGCACTATGCCTCGAAATTGTAGAGCACCGAGAAATAAAAGGGTTGAAGGGTAGACCAACTACGTTGAAGAAGATAATGTTCAAGTGGTTGCCTCCAAATAAGGCAAAGGGGGAAACAATAACCAATGGTACCTATACAGTGGTGCAAGCAACCACATGTGTGGCGAAAGAAGCTTATTCGTTGAGCTTAATGAAGCGATGAAGGGAAATGTGGCCTTGGGAGATGACATCAAGTTGGAGTTGAAAGGAAAGGTAACATCCTTATTCAATTGAAGAGTGGAGATCATCAATTCATCTCCGATGTTTACTATGTGCCGAGCATAAAGAGCAACATCTTGAGTCTTGGGCAACTAGTGGAGAAACAGTATGACGTTCAATTGAAATATAATACCATCTCTTTGAAAGACCGAAGGGGAAATATCATAGCAAAGGTGCCAATGACAAGAAATAGAATGTTCATACTCAACATTCAAAATGGAGTGGAATAGTGCCTTATTATGTGCTTCAAAGATACGTCTTGGTTGTGGCATCTTCGATACAGGTATCTCAATTTTGGAGGGTTGGAACTGCTATCCAAGAAGGATATGGTGAGAAGGATACCAAGCATCACCAACCCGAACCAAGCATGTGAAGGGTGTCTACTTGGAAAGAAATTCAAGAGCTAATAGGCCACTAGAACTCATAAACACTGATGTATGCGGTCCCATCAAACCAAGCTCCCTTGGTAAGAGTAATTATTTCCTCCTATTCATTGATGATTTTTCAAGAAAAACGTGGGCGTACTGTTTAAAGGAGAAATCGGAGGTGTTTGAGAATTTAAAGAAGTTCAAAGCCTTAGTGGATAAGGAAAATGGGCTTATGATCAAGGCCGTGAAATCCGATCGTAGATGAGAGTTCAGATTAAGGGAGTTCCACAAGTATTGTGAAGATAATGGAATTCAATGGTAGTTGATGGTGCCAAGATCCTCCAAAAAATGGATTTGCTGAAAGAAAGAATAGGAATTCTCGAGATGGCAAAGAGTATCCTCAAGAGCAAGAAATTACCTAAAGAGTTGTGGGCAGAAGTCGTAGCATGCACGGTGTACTTGTCCAACATATCTCCAACAAGGAAGTGTGTGGGGGGAAAACACCACAGGAAGCATGAAGTGGGAAAAAACCCGACGTTTCCCATCTCAGAGTCTTTGGAAGCATAGTTCACATCCATGTACCAGATGAGAAACAGAGCAAGCTGGATGATAAAAGTGAGAATTAAGTCTACATTGGCTATGATGCCAACTGCAAAGGCTACAAGATTTACAATCCCGATACAATGCAGACCATTACTAGTCAAAACGTAGTTTTCGATGAAGAAGTGGAATGGGATTGGAGCTCACACAAAGAAGAATACAATTTCTTTCCATAATTGGAAAAAGAAAGTGTTGAAGAATTAAGGATCGAGCAACCAAGAGAGGATCCAACTACCCCAACAAGCTTCACCGCGTGCAAGATTGGAAGAAGAATAAAGTTCAAGTGAAAGAGCCCCATGCTTCAGAAGTCTACAGGATATCTACGAGGTAATGAGAACCAAGATAATCTCACTCTTTTCTTCTTTCTTGCGGATTTTGAGACCAAGGAATTTGAAGAAGCATGGGAATTAGATTATTGGAGAAGTGTGATGGATGATGAGATAAGTGCCATAAGAAGAACGACATGTGGGAGTTGACTTCACTTCCAAAAGGGAACAAGGGAATTGGAGTGAAGTGGGTATTCAAAGCAAAGAAGAATGCAAAAGGGGAAGTTGAAAGATACAAAGAAATATTGGTGGCAAAAGGCTACAATCAAAGAGTCTGCATCAACTATGACAGGGTATTTTTCTCCTGTTGCTCGACTTGAAATGGTTAGACTAATAATATCATTGGCGGGTGAAAACAAGGGGAGAATACGTCCAATGGATGTGAAATCAGCCTTCCTAAATGGATTTCTTGAATTAGAAGTTTACATCCAGCAACCACAAGGATACGTAGTGAAGAGGGAGGAAGATAAAGTTCTAAAGCTGAAAAAAGCCCTATATGGGTTGAAGTAGACCCCAAGAGCTTGGAATGCGTGAATTGATAAGTACTTCACTGAGAGAAATTTCATCAAGTGTCCATTTGAGTATGCACTCTATATCAAAATCTAAAATGGTGAGATATTGATTGTATGCTTGTATGTGGAAGATTTGACTAAACTGGAAGCAGCCCGAGTATGTTCGAAGACTTCAAGAAAGAGATGAAAAAGGAGTTGAAGTCTGGGATGTCTTACTATCTCGGCATTGAAGTAAAGCAAGATGGAGAAGGTATATTTATCTCCCAGGAAGGCTATGCTAAGAAGGTGCTCAAGAGGTTCAAGATGGAAGATGCTAATCTAGTTAGCACGCCATGGAGTGTGGAGTCAAGTTGACCATACACAGGGAAGGAGGAAAGATGGATCCTTCAAGATTTTGGTAGGAATTTTGAGATAATTTATATATACAAGACCAGACATCCTTTATGTGGTTGGAGTTATTATTCTCTATTTGGTGTGTCAAACAACAATTCATCTAAAGGCAGCAAAGAGAATTTTTCGGTATATTAAACGTACTACAAACTTTGGCTTACACTACACTACATCCAATGATTACAAACTTGTTGGATATAGTGATAGTGATTGGAAGGGAGATAAGGACGACTGCAAAAGTACATCTGGTTTCATGTTCTATATGTGGGATACAACTTTCACATGGATGTCCAAGAAGCAGCAGATTGTGACTCTTTCCTCATGTGAAGCGGACTATGTAGCTGGTAATTCATGTGCGTGCCACGCAATTTGGTTGCGAAACCTATTGAAGGAGTTGAAATTTCCATAAGAGGAGCTGACAAAGATCTTAGTTGACAACAAATCAACAATAGACTAGAGCAAGAATCCAATTTTTCATGATCGAAGTAAACACATTGACATGTGGTATCAATACATCAGAGAGTGCATCGCCAGAAGAAATGTACAGGTGGAACATGTGAAAATGAGAGATCAGTTAGAGATATCTTCACCAAATCTCTCAAGGATAATGATTTCATCAGAATGAGAAGGTTGCTTGGAATGGAAAATCAAGTTTAAGGGGGTTTGTTGAAGATTATACTTGATTTTGGGTTTAGCCCAAATGAAATTTTTGGTGGCCCATTATCTAGTAGAAGTCCAAAAAAGTCTTAGGAAGTAGGGAATACTCTAGAGTATGTTCTAGAACATCTCTCATATGTGTAGATTGTGATGGAGTTGTAGAGAGTATTCTAGAGAGCTATTTGTAGCCATAAGATTAGAGTTGGGATGGCAAGATCTTAGTCATTGGTTGGGGGATGCCACTAGTATAAATAGAGGTGATCTAGTGGAGTTTCAATCAAGCTAAAAATAATACTAAGATCCTCTCCTTTTACCAATAGCTTCTTTCCTCCAAGTTTTCCATTCTCTCCAAAATTTTCTAATCCTTCTTTTTAAGGCTTCCTTCCAAAAAAGTGGTATCAGAGCTATTCCCTCCCAACATATAATCCTATTTGATAACTTGAAACCTCATGCCAAATCTATACTTAGGCACATAAAAATGAGGTCTTCTGTTTTCTTAGTCAAACCCGCTTTCTCAAGTAATCAACATGATAAGGGTTGGAAAAAAATGGTTGTATCCCGTATTTAAAATATAAGCCTAAACATGTAATCAAAGTAATATCATGAAAAAAACTTGAGATTGGTTTTAAAATTATTGTGGACGCCTCTTGGAACCAGGATTCCTCAAATGGAAGAATAAGCTTTATTTGTGGAGATAATAGAGGGGATATTGTTGCTACTAAAGCCGCCTGCTGCGTAGCAGATTCACTCTTCAAACTAAGATGATTGGAATCAGATATGGGGTAGAATTTGGTACTCCCTTTGTCCTGTTATAAGCTTCACACTTACTATTTGAAAGTCAACACTGTCAAACTTTTACCACATATTTGAATTGAGTATACTAATAGAGATATAATTGATTTGGAATCAGGATAAGAAATGAATACCTTTTCTGATTGGTTTAGTATATATCCTGTTTCATATTTTTTTTTAGATCTTGTATACACCTTGTACTCACTATATATATATATGTATCAATACACATAGCCGCAATTAATTGTCGATTTCATGTTCTATCATTGTATCAGTTAGGTCTCTCTAAAATTCCTTGTTTTATCCCTCTTTTCCTGAAATTACTAAAATATGTTTCCATCCATTTTCTAATCGGTCACCGCCCACTGCCGCCGTTGTCTTTCTCCTCCATCCGTGGTTTCCTTCACTGCTCCTTTTCAAGTCCCGATTGGTGGTCATTTTCTCCATTACCAGGTTTCTTTCGCTCCGCCGTAACCTTGTTCTGATTGGACATCTCTATTGTTCCCGGCGTCCTTCATCTCACCAGTGTTCTTTGTTTTCTTCCGATGTCCAAATCTCCCCTTCGCCACCAATGCGGTCCGATCCATTCTGGATTTCACAAAGGCTCTTCCAGCATCGTGGTTTCTCAAGTTTAAACGGTCCGCCCTCCCTAATAGCATCAGATCCATCTCTTCCTTCCTTGTACATAAGCCACACACGTCTTTGGTCACTGCATTTCGATCTCGGTGTCTACTTCTCCAAGCGTGTGAGTCACACACATCTTTCCATTAAAGGATTTCTCAATTTCATCAATTTCTCACTAGTTGAAGGAATTTATCGCAAGTTACTTCCTTTGTCTTGTGAGTTATTCCATCCAATCAGCGCCTCGTCAACATCTTGGTCAGGCCTCGTCAGCACTTAATCAGTACCCAGTCAGCCCAGTCAGCACCGTATTGTTAAAAAAAGCTTATGGATTCTTTTGATCAACTCGAGTGTATATGGTGTCACGCCTCGTGTCACGTTGCTTCTTATTGCCCTAAATTACACGATGAATGGTACCAGTTTCACTGTCAGTGGTGTAAGAAATTTGGTCATTTTTCCTCGACATGTTCTCATTTGGTCTCTCGGGTTTCTTCTCCTGCCTGTTTACCTCATATTTGCTGGATAGCTGATTCTGGCATGACTCCTTCTAAGTTCGCTCTTGAACGCATGAATCCTTATTCTGGTAACACTCATGTTGTTGTTGGTAATGGTTCTGCTATTAACATTACTCATGTTGGTAATTCTTCGGTCTCTGATTCACTATCCTTGTCTGATGTTTTGATGGTTCCGCATATTACTAAAAAAAATTGTCTATTAGCAAATTGACTCGGGATATGAATGTTGTTATTTGTTTTAATGATTCTTATTTCACAGTTTTTACCAAGTTTACTAGAGATGTTATTGGCAAAGGCCATCGTGATGAAGGTTTATATGTTTTGGATTTTGGTGATGCTCTTTTATTTGCTTTCGTTACCTCAAGTGCTTCAAAAACATATTTTGAACTTTGGCATAGTAGATTGGGTCATGTTCCCCACAAAATCATTTCTTCTTTGAGAAATTTTGGATGTTTTTCAGTTACTAGTTTGCTGCCTAAGCCTCATTTATGTCCCTCTTGTGAGATGGCTAAAGGCAAGCATCTTTCTTTCAGAGATAATTTAAAATGTTTATCACGCATACTTGATTTAATTCACTGTGATCGTTAGGGCCCTTCTCATGTCTTCTCTAATGTCGGGTATGCTTATTATTTCATTTTTGTTGATAATTTTTCTCGGTTCACATGGTTATATCCGTTGTGATGAAAGTCTGATTTTGTAGCAGCTTATATGCATTTTGAGGCTTTTGTTGAGAACTAGTTTTCTACCGCCATCAAATTATTTCACAGTGATGGTGTAACCAAGTTTCTGAATCATCTAATGTGATCACATTTTGCATCTAAGGGTATTCATTATCAGCTTTCATGTCCTTACACTCCAGACCAAAATGGTCGCGTAGAGAGGAAGCATCGTCATATTACTAAGACAGTTCAGTCGATGCTCTTTAATTATAGCCTTAATCATTTGTTTTGGTATGATGCCTTTTCGACTGCAGTCTACGTCATCAAAAGACTACCTACTCCGATTTTATCTGGTCAGTCTCTACTCTTTGTTATTTTTGATACTACTCCTGACTACTCCCACTTTCATCCATTTGGTTATCGAGTTTTCCTTATTTGAGGCCCTATGTTGCGGATACCTTGTATATTTTTGGGTTATAGTTCACAATACAAGGGTTATCGTTGTCTTTATCATCTCACGATGAAGGAGTACATCACTCGTCGCGCTCGGTATGATGAGATGTTTTTCCAGCTACTCGTAATGGTTCTGTTATAAATTTATCATCACTGGATGTTATTGCATTTTCGGAGCCTTTGTTTTGAGCCATATTCTTCAGCCGAATCACCCATTATTTTGGAAATTTCATATTTTTAACATGTACTGGGAGCTCAATGTTTATCAAAAAAATTGTGATTTTTCACCACAGGGTGACCAGCAGCCTAAGCTACAGCCGCACGCGTCGCCAGCACGGATGCATGCATAGCTGCTACCATTCTACGAGTTGGCCACCCCGTCCATACGTGTTCATCACGCGCTATCGTTGAGGACTCCAATCGCTTCACCGATTGTCCTGGTGACACCAGTTTCCCTAGTGCCACCTTCTCCACCCGCATCTCCTGCTCGGGTGTCATCGTCTACCTACTTTTTTTAGTCCAGCTCGGGTTCTGTGCATGCCTTGAGATATGTGCCATCTACAGTGCCAGATTCCTCTTCTCGTCATCCGATAGCTACTCGATCGCGCACTAGCTCACTTCTGTATAAGGAATTTTCAGATTACGATATTTTTGTCTTACTGAGTGCTTTATTTCCTAAGACCAAGCCTCGTAGTTATCACTCAGATTTCAAGGATCATGAATGGGTTGCTTCTATGGACTCAGAGATCGTTCCTCTTTACACTCAACAGGCGTGAGATTTTGTTTCGCGTCCTCCACATGATAATGTTGTTGGTTCCAAATGGGTTTATCATTTAAAATACAAGGTTGATTGCTCTCTTGATTGGCATAAAGTAAGGTTAGTTGCTTAAGGTTTTTCTCAATTGCCTGGTTTTAATTATGATCATACATTTATAGCAGTTGTGAAGACATCTACTGTTCATACTTTTTTATCTCTTTCTGTCACTCAAAATTGTCCTTTACAACAGCTTGATGTTAAGAATGCATTTTTAAATGGCGTTCTTGACACCCCAGTTTAAATGGAGCAACCTGCTAGATACAAAAACCTAATACACCTCGATTATGTGTGTTGTTTACGCAAGGTCATTTATTGTTTGAAGCAAGCTCCTCATGCTTGGTTTTAGCGATTTAGTTCTATTTTAGTTGGCCTGGGTTTTGTGTGCAACTCCTCCAAATCATCTTTGTTTGTGTTTTCACAGGGTGCCTATTTTCTCTACTTGTTGGTTTATGTTGATAACATTATTCTTACTGGGAATGATGTTCTCCTCATTTGGATGTTTATTGATCGGGTTAATCAGGAATTCAAGATTACCGATCTTGGAACTCTACATTATTTTTGGGGTTTAGAAGTTGTTCATACTTCAGATGGCTTATTCCTTAGTAAGGCCATATATGCCAAGGACATTTTATTGCCTGCCGATATGCAAGATTTGGCGCCAGTTGCTATCCCATTTGTGGTTTTTTCGCAACTTTATAGCTCTTCTGTTAAGCCATTTGGAAATCTGACACTTTATCGTTCTTTGGTTGGTGCTCTACAGTATTTGTTGATTACACGTCCCGACTTGTCTTATGTTGTGAACACGATCAGTCAGTATATGCAGGCTCCTACTGATGATTATTTCCAAAGTGTTGCTTGAATTTTGAGCTATGTTTGTGGTACTCTCTACTATGGTCTTTAGTTTCACACATATTCGTTTGTTTTACCAGTTCTCAGTTATTTTAATGCTGACTGGGCTCGTTGTATTAAGACTCGTAAGTCTACCTATGGTTATGCCATTTTCCTTGGTGGTAACCTGGTTTCTTGGAGTGCAAAGAAGCAACCTACGGTCTCTCATTTTATTTCAGAATCAGAATACCTTGCTATTGCTAACACTGCTGTGAAACTAGCTTGTTTGATGAATATTTTTTGGGATTTACGTGTTTCAACTTGTGCACCACCTATTTTACCGCATGATAATAATAGTGCTCTCTTTCTTGCTCAGAATTCAATTTCGCATAAGACAGGCACATTAACATTGGTTATCATTTTGTGCGTGAGATGGTGTCTTCTGAAAAGCTCAAGGTTGCTCATGTTTCTACGGAGTTGTAGCTTTGTGACATCTTTACAAAGGGGTTACCTTGTCCTCAGTTTCAGTTCTTACGTTCCAAGCTTTGTGTTGCGACCAGTCCCATGCTTCGCTTGAGGGGGGGTAATCGAGATATAATTGCTTTAGATTCAGTATAAGAAAGAAAGATGTCTTCTGATTGGTTTTGTATATATCCCGTTTCATTTTTGTTTAGGTCTTGTACACCCTTTTAAATCACTATATATATCAATACACACAGCCACAATTATTTGTGGGTTTCACATTCTAGCTTATACAATAATATTATCGTATGTGATATTGTTAGATTCATCTTAATGAGTAGTTACAATAATATTATTTGCCGTTATTACTCGTATTTAAACATACTAACAATAAAACATAAATACTGTGAATATAGTATGGCAAGTCGGGATCGTCCACAGAGACGGGGGATATTCTCAAGTATTTGCTCATAAAATAGTAAAAACTACGCTAGATACATAGATACATATATATAAGCACATAAAAAGGGGTTTTTGGTTTGGTTTTTTTTTCTAAATTAACAATTTAAAGACAAGTTAAACTAACAAAGCATACGATTACTAAAACAGGATTAAACAAGGATTAAGGAGTCTTGGGGGAAATTGACTTATACTTCCAAGCCTTATATCTATCATTGACATATAACCTATTCAACACTTTTACTACTTGTTGTGAAGATAAATCTTCTATTCCTCTTTGATA
>JAULKM010000012.1:7527554-7545430 GCA_032355605.1 Rubia tinctorum | reverse complement strand
AATCAGAAAATTTCTTCCCATTTCTCATTCCAAAAACCGGTTTGCTAAAACTGATTCTTGATCTTGTTCTTCTGATTGTTAAAGAATTTATTCAAGGGTTCTTATTGCTAATGAGGACGGTGAATAGGTGGAATATCAAGAAAATCTCATGTACGATGAGGAAGATAAGTATGATGGGGAGTTCGTCGAGGGAAAAGTAGGGTTGTCCCTAGTCGTGTGCAGATCTTACATGATGCTGAAGGTGGTGGAGGAAGATTAGTTAAGGAACAACATCTTCCAGTCCACTTGCACAGTACTTGGAAAGGCGTGCCAATTTATCATCGATGCTAGGAGCTGCAAGAACATCATCTCGGAGGAAGCAATGAATAAACTCGGTGTCAAAATAGAGCATCACCCTAAACATTACAAGCTCGCATGGTTGAAACGTGGTGGTGAGGTAACAGTCTCAAAGCGCACCTGATTTCCTTTTATGTTGGTGCGGAATATCGAGATAAAGTTTGGTGCGACGTGGTAAACATTGACATGTGCCACCTACTTCTTGGAAGGCCGTGGAAATATGATCGGAAGGTGACCAATGACGGCCGAAAAAACTAATATAGCTTCATGTTTGAGGGGGTGATGATAGTGTTAATCCTGAGCAAACCGACGGAGAAGTCTGGCCCGAGTGAAGCAACGCCAAACGGGTCAAGCATAAATCTCCTATCAGAGGCACAATTCAATGTGGAGGTGCGAGATTTTGAGATTTTCTACATTTTAATCAAGAATGAGGTTGACAAGGTTCCCAAGATCACTGAAGTCGAAGGCATGCCAGTCGCCATCTCCCCGCTGATTGCCGAATTCGGGGAAGTTTTTCTGGGCGATCTACCTGGGAGCTTACCACCCCTCTGTGACGACCAGCACCACATCGTCCTGGAGCCCGGAGCAGCCCTACCTCATCGACCCCATTGTCGGATAAGTCCTAGCAAGCACAGAGAAGAGTTACAAAAGAAGATTGAGGAGTTACTAGCGAAGGGGCACGTTCGGGAGAGTATGAATCCTTGCGTAGTGTTGGTACTTTTAACCCCCAAGAAGGACGGATCCTGGTGCATGTGTGTCGATAGCCGAGCTGTCAACAAGATCACTGTTAGGTATTAGTTCCCTATTCCACACCATCTGCACTGACCATGACTCACTACGACATCTGCATATGCAAGACAAGGTTTCCTTTCGACACGCTCGTTGGATCGCATTTCTAAGATTTAACTTTGTCTTCAAACATAAGGCAGGAACAACAAACTGCGTCGCCGACGCACTGAACCACAAATCAAATTTGTTGGCCACCATGAGGATTGAGGTATCAGGATTCGAATTTTTCGTGATTTTTTTACAACTGACCCCTACTTCTCTGTGGTGCTTTGAGACGTCTAAGAAGGCAAGAAGACGAACTATTTGCTCCACGATGGCTTTCTTTTTCATGGGAACCCGTTTTGTGTTCCGGAATGCATCCTTCGTGCATAGATCATCCAGGAGCTGCATGGCGAGGATCACATGGGGAGACAGGAATCTACAACTCGTCAAGCATCATATTTCAGGTCGGAATGCAAAGCAAGGTTGAAAAGTTTGTGCAAAGGTGTCGGGTTTGCCTGATGTCGAAGGGGGCGCCACCAACACCGGCATCTACGTGTCACTACCAATTCTGTAACGATCTTAGGAGGACATTAGCATTGACTTCGTGTTAGGGTTACCTCATACTCAGCGAGGTTACAATTCCATATTCGTCATTGTAGATTGCTTCTCCAAGATGGTCCATTTCATTCCATAAAAGAAGACCTCGGACGCGGTTAACGTAGCTCAGTTGTTCTTCGGGATGCGTACCGCCTCCATAACCTGCCGACCTCCATCATTACCTTTTGTGACACCCGGTTCCTCGGTCATTTTTGGTGACTTGTAGAAGATGGTGAATACCCAGTAAGAATGGCAGTGGAGCGAGTTTTGGTGGAGGTTCGCCTCGCATCCGCCCCAATGAGGTGGTATGGATGTAGTTTTGGTGGGGGGGGGGGGGGGGGTATGAGTATGAAAATTGATTCCCGTCATGGGTAGTGAGTCGGATATGAATATTAGTTAGTACACACCCCACTAGATATTAGTTCGTAATCAGATATGGATATGAGTCCTTGCGCAATGCCGGCATTTTTAACCCCTAAGAAGGACGGATCCTGGCGCATGTGTGTTGGTAGCCGAGCTTGTCAACAAGATCACTGTCAGGTACTAGTTCCCTATTCCACGCCATCTGCACTGACCACCACTCACTACGACATCTGCATATGCAAGACAAGGTTTCCTCTCGACACGTGCGTTGGATCGCATTTCTAAAGGGGTTTACCTTTGTCGTCAAACATAAGGCAGGAACAACAAATTACGTCGCCAACGTACTGAGCTGCCGATCAAATTTGTTGGCCACCATAAGGATTGAGGTATCAGGAATCGACTTTTTTCGTGATTTGTTTACGACTGCCCCCTACTTCTCTGTGGTGCTTCGAAATGTCAAAGACGGCAAGCAGACGAACTATTTGCTCCACAATGGCTTTCTTTTTCATAGGAACTAGTTGTGTGTTCTGGAATGCAGCCTCCGTGCGCAGATTATCCAGGAGCTGCATAGCGAGGATCACGTGGGGAGAGACAGGAATCTACAACTCGTCCAACCATCATATTTCAGGCTGGGAATGTGAAGCAAGGTTGAAAAGTTTGTGCAAAGGTGTCGGGTTTGCCTGATGTCAAAGGGAAGCACCACCAACACCGGCCTCTACATGGCACTACCAATTATGTCACGACCTTAGGTGGATATTAGCATGGACTTCGTGTTAGGGTTACCTCATACTCAGCGAGGTCACAATTCCATATTTGGCATTGTAGATTGCTTCTACAAAATGGTTCATTTCATTCCATAACAGAAGACTTCGGACGCGGTTAACGTAGCTTAGTTGTTCTTCCGGGATGCGAACCGCCTCCATAGTCGTCCGACCTCCATCGTTTCCGTCTCTGATACCCGGTTCCTCGGTCACTTTTGGTGGCTTGTGGGAGATGGTGAATACCCAGTAGGGATGGCAGTGGAGCGAGTTTTGATGGAGATTATCCTCGCATCCGTCCCAATGAGGCGGGTATGGATGTAGTTTTGGTGGGGTGGGGCGGGTATGGGTATGAAAATTGATGTCCATCATGGGTAGTTGACCAGATATGGATATTAGTTTGTACACACCCCACCCCTATCCCGCATCACCCCACTATACTGGTTATGTACAAAATAATTTATTATATAATAAACTATTATTTATTTATAATACACAATTTTACTTGTAATGTTTTCACGTAAATATTATTAAACTTTTCGCATAACATTATTAATTTTAAAGCAAAATTTTAGATTTTTTTGGAGAGAGATGGGGTGAGTCAAATGGATTTGAAGTGGGTATGGAGGCCCAAATGGGTGATGGGGCGGGGTGAATTTTAATGTTGTAGTCATCATGGTTGATGGGGCAGATATGAAAATGAAAATTTTAGGTGGGCATTGATATAGAGGCACCATAACTCATAATTACCCCGCCTCATTGTCATCTCTAATACCCAGCTCAACTTCAGCAACACCTATCACCCTCAGACTGAGGGCCAAACAGAGTTGGTTAACCATTCCCTCGGATACTTGCTACGTTGATGGTGACCACACCAAGAGCTGGGATCAGAAGTTGAATCGAGCAGAGTTCTCCCACAACCATGCCACTAATCGAAACACCAGCTTCAACCCATTTCATGTTGTGTACTATGTTCAACCCCACGGACCACTTGATCTACTTCTAACCACCACAAAGGTTCATGGTAAAGCTTTTGAATCTGTTAAAAGCCTCCGTGATGTTCACAAAGCAGTGTACGAGAGCCTATCCGCAGCTAGAGAGCTTGCAAACAAGCATCGCCAACACTTGGAGTTTGACGTGGGCGACTACATGTGGGCAGTACTGACCAAGGATAGCTTCTCCGTTGGTAATTACAAGCTCATGTCCAAGAAGACCGGTCCTGTGGAAATTTAAGATCAACCCAACGCCTACCATCTCAAGCTTCCAAGTCACCCCGGCACTTCCGATGAGTTCAACGTCAAGCAGTTCATTCCATTTAGCGGTGACTCCAGCGATGTTGAGATGGTTCAATGGGCACAAATTTCTACCATAATTTCATTGGGAAATGACGAGCCGACCCAAAGTCCAAAGGATCATCCAAATGAAACCAAAACTTGATTGACAATTCACCGCATGAGCCACCGCCAAACATCAATTAAACATCAAATCAGAATTCAATCCGTATCCACTACATATGTTGGGAAAACTTCAAGCCCTGCATATTATAGATATTTTTTTTTGAAAATGCATATTATAGATATATCATTCCCGCAAACTGACACTAAAGTGAATACAATATTCTCCATGCAAAATAAATATTAACATAACTGCTCCCAGGTAGAATAAAGATCCAAATACTTAAAACCATAGGGGAAATGGGGGGCACCAAAAAAACAAAGATGAAAATGACATCACAATCACTCTTTCAACTACAAGCAACCTACTAAAAATGACATTGTTCAAGCCACGAGGAGGGAGGGACGGAGATGGGGAGGAAGGCCAACAGCATCTCACCATCCATCTGCACAGACAAAAATGCAAACTACACAGATTGAATAATCCCTAATCAGGTATGGTGTCATTAACATAACACAAGAAACAAACTACAGGGGTGGGTGGAAAACTCACCATTCAAAGCAATCTAACAGCTTAGAAGCACTTCCTGTGAACAATTGATGGACCAGATTCCTCATATTCAGCCTTGGAAATCCACATCTGCAAACAGATAGAAAAGCAACTGCGTAAATCACAAGTCTATAGACGAAAAGCTCAAGCAAAAACACAAAACAGACCTGCTGGAAGGTGCTGAGGGATGCAAGGATTGACCCTCCAATCCAGACACTGTACTTCCTTTCTGGAGGTGCAACCACCTTGATCTTCATGCTGCTGGGAGCCAAGGCAGTGATTTCCTTGCTCATACGGTCAGCAATACCAGGGAACATGGTCGAACCACCACTGAGAACAATGTTACCATACAGATCCTTCCTGATATCCACATCACACTTCATAATGGAATTGTAAGTTGTCTCGTGAATTCCAGCAGCTTCCATTCCAATGATAGAAGGCTGGAAAAGAACCTCAGGGCAGCGGAATCTCTCATTTCCAATCGTAATAACTTGCCCATCAGGCAATTCATAGTTCTTTTCCAAAGATGAGCTGCTCTTTGCTGTCTCAAGCTCTTGCTCAAAGTCGAGAGCAACATAAGCAAGCTTTTCTTTAATATCACGGACAATTTCCCGTTCTGCTGATGTGGTGAACATGTACCCTCTCTCAGTGAGAATTTTCATGAGGTGATCAGTAAGATCACGACCAGCAAGATCAAGACGAAGGATGGCATGGGGAAGAGCATACCCTTCGTAGATTGGTACAGTGTGACTCACACCATCACCAGAATCCAGCACAATACCTAAGAAGGAATTCAATCAGGATGTCAAATTAGAATGCAAGCAACAATAATAGGACCAACTTAAACTACTCCAGAGTTACGCTTACTAACCAGTTGTACGACCACTAGCATACAGAGACAGAACAGCTTGAATGGCAACGTACATGGCAGGAACATTGAATGTCTCGAACATGATCTGAGTCATCTTCTCCCTGTTAGCCTTTGGATTAAGAGGCGCCTCAGTGAGAAGCACAGGGTGCTCCTCAGGAGCAACACGAAGTTCATTGTAGAAAGTGTGATGCCAAATCTTTTCCATATCATCCCAATTGCTAACAATACCATGCTCTATGGGGTATTTCAAAGTCAATATACCTCTCTTAGATTGTGCTTCATCACCCACATATGCATCCTTTTGGCCCATTCCAACCATAACACCAGTATGCCGGGGACGACCTACAATACTCGGGAACACAGCCCTGGGAGCATCATCGCCAGCAAAACCAGCCTGCAAGCGTATAAAACAACTCTTATTACCATATTAACTTACTACCATCAAAGCTCTAACAAGTAAACAGCCCTAGAGCTAATTAAGAACACCCAAGAGAAGCCCACATACGAACCTTAACCATTCCGGTCCCATTGTCGCACACGAGGGGCTGAATATCCTCAGACTCTGCCATCTCTTGACTACAAAATTAACATCCCACAACTATAAGAAGACAACAAAACGAAAATGATACTGCACCAAAGAAAATGAAGGGAAAACACCACCATCAATACCCCATGCCACAGCAATTTCAAATATCCCCAGAACTTAAATAAAATAAAATAAAAGCACATCATAAAAACCACGGTTGTGCATACAAATTATGCGTCCATGAACATACAAAAAAACAACAGATCTAACAAAGAAGTACGAGATCAACTGAATCCAACTAACACCGTCAACAAGTATCACACCAATCCAGCTGAACTCAAACTAAAATAATAAAGAACCAACAGATCTTACTTCAACAAACTAATTACAATAAGATCTTGCCAAATTATAGTTAATCCACGGTTCTTGTTTAACACACGTATATTTTTCCCAACTCTCCAAAGCCCGGATGCTCAAATTATTAAAAGGGATATCACAGATCTCCAAACCCAAGTAATAGAACAAATCAAACGGAGCTAAGCAGAAGAAATCATAAACAGTTCTCGATGAGCAAGAGATTCATAGAGTCACACAGATCCATTTGAACCTTTCCAGATTATACACCAGAACTAGAAGAGATCTGTAAATGAAGTGAAGAAGAAAACTAACCTGAGAAATTAAGAAGCAAAAAGACGGCTGGCTAGGCTGGCTTGGGTTGGGAATAAGGGTCGTCGAAGAGCAGCACGACAGGAGCCGTAGGTCTCGGATGAACTAGAAATGGAATAATCCAGAGACGACGCCTTTTATTTATGCTACTCACACCACTACAGTCTAGCTGTAGTATGCTTTCTTTCCAAGTAGGGATTTCAACGTCAATTCAACTCCTTTTTTTTAAAGGTTTTTCAAATGTTAAATCATAGGCAAAAATTTGGGGGAATCGTTTTTCCATAGATTTATAGACAGACGAGATTTAAATAGAATAATAAAGAGATAAAATGTTTTAGTTGCAAAATTTATTATAAAATGTGCAGTAGTTATAAGTTTATGACTCGATTAATGCAATCCGGAAATTTTATCTTCATTTCTTCTAATATGCAATTTAAATCTCGGTGTTTCCATAATTTATGGAAAAACTTTTTTAACAGATTGACTCTAAATCGTATGGACCTTCAGACAGAATTTCTATGAGATAAAAAATTAACATAATAAAGTTTAATTAAAGTTGGACTCCTAAAACAAATATGTACATTTTGAGGAATAAGGGGAAATGAGTGCAGATATATTTTTTTAGTGGTGGACATAAATAATTGGAGAATTAGTGACTATGGATTATAAGAATTTCGTAGGTAAAGAATATGGTTCAGAGAAATTTGATGGTCAAGTTCTCCTCATTTCCGCACAATATGTACATTTTTCAACCAGATTTGATGTTTCGTTTTCCATTATGCTGAGTCCAAACTTTCTATTGGTTGCTCAATCGTTACCTTGCTCCTAAGCTCGCTTCAAAACCTATGGATAATTGTAGAGCGAGGGGTTGAGTTCATAGGCAGCCAGCCTGTTAGCTTGAAAACGTTGTCTGCGTATAGGATACCTAATGGTTTTTCTCTCCGTATTTCACGAGGGAAACTGTAGCCGTTATTTTTTTTAAAAGTGGCGACTTTTCTAAAAACTGGTTGTTAGGCTTTCGAGCAGTACGTTGCATGTTTTAATATCAGCCACATGTCCACCTTTTCTGGGATTTCGCATGCAAATTGCTTGAAATTTGCCTCTCCCCGATGTGGTTTATCATTTTGGCGTTCCTTTCTTTCCAAGATTTATCTTGGGTTTGTTGCATTGATTTCTTTTCCAGTTTAATCTCTTTTTTTACTTCACCTCTTCGTTTCTCTTTGTGTTTTCTACTTTCTTCTGCTTTTGCAATTTCGCTCTCTGCGTCTGCTTCTTCTATTCATTAGGTACCCTCTTTTGCTCTTATTCTGAATCGTTTCCTTTATTCCTTTCTTTCTTCGTGCCCACTCATTTCTGTGATGTAACAGCTGAGGGGTATTATTTTATATGTCGTATGTGTGAGCTGATGTTTACTGTAAGGGGAGTGGAGTTCGACGATCTCTGTGACCATATGGTGTTTTCTGGTGTTGCAAAAATAGTCTTGAATGTGCCAAAAAGCGTGATCATTTTATATTTGCAGGTCATAAATCACGGCGGGCACTGATTCCCTCTGTCTACCTTATGTCAGTTTGTCTTAGGTATTTATGAAGTGACTCTCACCAATCTGCTCCCAAATTCTGTCTGAGTTTTCCTTTGATTCAAAGTTCTCTGTTGATCGCTAGGTTTTGCTCCGACTATTGCCCAATTTTGGGTTTTCTGCCATTCTACCAAGATGTCTAAAGGTTAAGTCTTCTTCAAGTTCTGGAAGGATGGCTTCAACATGCTGGTCGAATTCCCAAACCATGTCGAGTAGAAGTGTGGGTTTACTTTTGTGGACAAGGAGTTAGCATTGGAGGAAAGTGGCCCATTGTGGCAACTTCCCAGCTGCCCAGCTGGAACGTGGGTGCACGTCATAGTGCAAAGGAGATGGCCATAAAGCGGAAGTTCAGTTATGAACTGGAAAACATGAGTGTGAAATCAAAATTTTCTTGCGCGACCCAGTCTTTTTTGTTATTGGTTTTCCCCATTTCCCATTGGTATTGTTCCTTTAAGGGGTCCCGCTGATCTTTGAGGTATGGGATTATTGTAATCTATTCGTATTTGCCTTTTTATTTTGTCTATTGTCTCGTATTATATTTCTATTCCTGGCTTCTTTTTGCCGTCCTAATTTTGTTTTTCAGGCATGTCTGTTGTGAACTTCATTGGCAATGTGCCTAGGCTTTCCTGGCGTGCTGCTAGCAGCCATCCACCCAAGTAGAGTGAAGATATAGAGGGGGTAGTGGATTGTCCTACAATGCCTACTGTTTTGTCTGATACCGAGATTTCTGATCACAAACGTTTGATCAAGAGAACCCGTCATGCTTTAGGCTCAGAGCCTAGTGTCGGTAGGCCACTAGGTGAGACTTTCGGTGTGGCTCCCATGAATGTTGTTCCAAAGAGTCCTTCAACATATCATTCTTCTATTGTTAAGATTGATACTCATGCTTTGGTGCCCCAGCCTGTTGGTTTCACCCCTCCTCATTTTGTGACGTTGCCTTCTCAGGACCGTCTTGGTGAGGTTTCTTTGCGTAGTGCCACTTCCCGTGTTAAGTTCCTTTTAGAGGTGGTCTCTGTTTTCCACTTCAATTCTCGGTTGAGAGAGTGTTCACTTAATGTGGTTATTGCTCCTACTACCGTCAACCGCATTATTTCTGTTGCATTGGAGGTATTTCTATGCTCCCTCGTATTCCTCGCTTTCTTCTTTCTGAATACACACATATTTATTACTTTGTGCTCTGCTCTTCTTGTTTTTTTACTGCATTTCCTTTTCTTGTATCCCTTGTGCTTTGTAAAAGAAGTGCAAATGGAATTTGAGGACATGTAACTGGAAATTAACGAGATTTATCACAAAATTACATCCCTCAAATCTGGTATTGTTGACTTAGAATGTAGGTCACAATGGGGTGCTGAGGCTAAGCAAGACTTGGAGCTGGAGTAAGGCATTTCTGGATCCTTCCAGGTATCTCTCAACAAAAATTAGGCAGAAATCACTAAGTTGAAGCATTTTCGTGACTGGGCATTTACTAGTAGCTTCCTAAGCCTCCACTCCCGGGTCATACAAAGCCACAGGGCTTTAGAGATGCTGAGGCAAGCCACTATGAAGGGTTTTTATCTGTCAACGCAAGTCATTAATGAGGCCGGCATGAAGGTCTCTGGCTACTGTTAGTCAGAGTTGCTCATTCTTTCCCTGAAGAAGCTGGCCTGCTGATCTCTGCTTGTCGTTAGAAAGAGTTGCTTATTCTTACCTTAAACTTGACTAGTAACTGTGTGCATATGAATTTATGCTTCCAAAATACAATCAATGCCCCTTATGGGTTTATAAAAAAATTGATCTCTTCGGGAATTCTGTCTCGCCCGTGCAAAAATCAAGTTGTTCATACATTTGCACATTTTAAATATCAACGTGTACCTGCTCAAGCATAATACTTCCTCAAATTGATTGTGTTCCAAGGCCAGGGCACTACTTCTCCATCCATTGTTTCCCGTTTGTATGCACCTTTTCCCAGTACCTTGACGACCTTGTGGACCTTCCCAAGTAGCATCAAGTTTCTTTTTGCCCTGGACTTATGTTGCCTCATTCTTTCTCAGTATAAGGTGGCCTTGTTTCAAGGTTCTTAGCCTTATATACTTTACTGTTATAATGATTTTCCATACAGGATTTGTACGCTGCCTCTTTAAGCACTGCTCTCTCCTTTAGTTTGTGCTCTTCCAAGTTTTTCCTGATTGTTTGGCCATTGTCTTCTTGGGATGATGACTTGGCTACCCTTCTTCTGGTACTACAATCTTCGGAGGGAGATTTCCTCACTCCCAAAGCATAAAGGGGTAGTCCGGCAAGACTATAAGATGCTTATCAACTCTTCCTCGAATCCTTCTTTGGCCGGCCCCAATCTCCTTTTTAAACCTTGGAGTATGGTTTCGTTTGTCAACTCTGTTTCACCGTTTGCTTGAGGGTAGGAAACAGAGGTGAATTGCTGCTTTATGTTTATGGTTTCGTTTGTCAACTTTGTTTCACCGTTTGCTTGAGGGTAGGAAACATAGGTGAATTGCTGCTTTATGTTTAGACTTGCACACCAAGATCATAATGGCTCGTTGGCAAACTGCTTTCTATTATCGGACGATGGTTTTTGGAATTCCGATTCTGCAAATGATGTTTCTCATGTGAAGTTAAAGACTTTCTTCCATGTTATGGTAGCCAAAGGTTTCGCTTCCATCTACTTGGTGAAATAATCCATTGGTATCACTAGGAATTTCTTTCTCCTTCCTGCTCGAGGAATGACCCCACAATGGGTGTGTTTGGAAAATATTTGTTTATAAGCAAAACTAACTTATTTTGAAAGCCGGGGAAGACTAGCTTTTGCTTTCCCCCAGAAAATAGCTTTAGTTTCTCAAATAAGCATTTTTTAGTAGTTTACCAAACACTGAAAATGTGCTTAACTTATAAGCAAAGCCCTGGCAAACACACCCAATATATATCCCCACTTAGCGAAAGACCATGCTACTCATCTCTTTTCTATAAGAGTCTCTGTACTTGGCCATGTTCCTGGAACCTATGACATTCTCACACCATTTTCTCTAGTTTTGCCTTCATTGTCAGCCAATGACATTCTCTGGCCATTTTCTCTGTGTTTGCCTTCATTGTCGGCCAATAATATCCCGCTCTAGCTGATCACATCGGCACTATTTTTTTGCCGTTGATGACTGCCAGAACTCCTTTCATGTATCACATGGAGGGTCATGTCCGCCAGGTCAGGCTCTGTGCATACAAGCTAGGGTTATGTATGCCCATGCATGTATAGAAGTTCATTTCTCATTGTGTACTTAATTGTTTTTTTGTTTACCATTTTCTTCGTTTTCTCATCTGACGACGGCATCTTGTTCTCCAAAACAACTCTTGATAGGCGTCATCCAGCTCGTAGTTGTGTCATGTATTATTTTGATCAACTCTATATTTGTTGACCTCTTCGTTAACTCCTCTATTAGAACCAATTTTGTAAGATATGCATGAGCCGAAAATACCAATTTGCTCAAAGAATTGCTCGGGTGTTTTGTGATCTTGGAACTCTCATGATATCAAACTCCTCAAGTTATCCTGCTAGGCTCTTGACCCTGTCATGATATATCATCATGATAGGCTTTTGAGCGGCACACTACCCACTGTATTGGCTGGCTGCCAACATCAAGTCTTCGTAAGCCTGCAACTTCTTCGTTCCCAACTTCCTGGCTTTCTCCATGCCTATTATCAACGATTCGTATTATGCCTCGTTGTTTGAGGTGTGGAACTTGAAACAATGGCATAGGTTGCCTCTCACTCTTCAACAAGGCCAGACCTACTCCTTCTACACCGGAGGCTCCGTCAACATATAGTTTCTACAAATGTGGCCATGTTATGCCACTTTGTCTTCCTTGACGTTGTTCATTCTTCCCTACATACGGTACATATGCTTTCATTTTTCCTCTCCCTTGGTATTTATGCCAGGAAATATACTATCACTTCCCCCTTTACTTCTTTGTGCGACACTTATTCGAGTGTTTCCTCTCCCAGTTTCACTGCTCATTTTACCAATCTTTCTGACGCTTCTAGAAGAGTAAGGGTCAATTTTAATGGTTGGTTAGTTAGCACCACCACTGGGTGTGCCTGGAAGTACTATTGCAACCTCCTTGCTAAATGAACTAGGGCCACCGCAAGTTTCTCCTGGCACGTGTATCAGTGCTCTAGGCCCTTCAAAATTAGCTAAATCGGTGCATTTTTCATATGCTAGTCCAAAACTTCATTGTAGGATTCATCTTTCTTCAATTTTCCATAATGTTGGATTGCATTTGGTTTTATGTGCCACAAGCATAACATGTGTTTTGTGTTCATGAAAACATGAAATTTTGGGCAAAATGAAAGTTATAACCATTTTTACAGAAAATTAATTTTGTATGTATTTAATCATGTTTATAAGCTAACATATGATATATGTAAGCTAACAAATGCAGTGTTTAACTACCCTACTGTCAGTGTTCAATATTGATGTGCTACTTATAAAAATGACACTTTTAACTAAACATAAACCACGATTAATTTAACATATGCATGTTGTAACTGATGGATTATACAATTTATATTTTGGGGTAAAATGAAAGTTTTATTAAATTTTCCAGAAAAAAATATGTAAGTAAATAATCAGGTGCGCACATAGGCTAATATATCTTGTTTGTAAGCTGGCTTATGCATGTTGTAAGTAATAAATCACATGTATTTTAATTTTAATAGATATCTTATGCTTTGCACATTGCAGGATCTTTATCTATAAATATTGTGACAGGTTTCTTCCATTCCATGGACTTTTTGAATGTGTTCAAAAGTCATACAAAGTGTCATCTAGTTCATTTGAGATAAAAGCACAAGCAAACATCGTGATTTTCCAATGATTGTTGATTACAACTATTGGCGCACAAATCAAGTTGTATTTGTTTATATGTAGGTAGTGTCAAATATGGTGACATCTCCATATAATTTTTAGTCCTCAAGCATCATTGAATCACTCCAAAACACCGAAGATAATTTTTTCTCTTCGTCAAATTTCACCTTGAAGAAGAAATCTTTGTCATTTATTTCTAACAATGTGTTAACAATATTATGAGCATCTCCCCTTTCAATTTCTTTCATCCTAAGCCGAGTCACAAAGTTGAGGTGAAATTTCAAGGTATGCCCAATATTTCCTTCTCCACCAGTTTCAAAATCCATGTAACGGTACGGTTGGTTTTAAACTTGCTTGTTCCATTCATACAATCTTCTTCCATCAGTAATCTTCTGTTCACTCATATTCATAAACTAGCATGCTGGTATTGTTAACTCATAATTATATTTTGTTATGTTATGTGCCACTACATAATAATCTCGCTACAGCTTGACTCGAAACTCAGCTAGACAACCTGTTTCTGTGTCTAGATTCTTTCTTTTCCTTTTCCTTTTCCTTTTCCTTTTTGTTGTAGAACCGCCTTCAGGTTCTACACAAGTAATAGAGGCTGATAATGTTGCCTTTGGAGCTATTTGGTTGACAAGTACACGAGCACTTGTAGAATTTATCCCATATCTTCCCTATGTTGTTTAGATGTTGAGAGTCCTTCTTGTAGATGAAATCGATAGCATTTGCATGCTTTTTATACAAATTATGCAATGCTTCTACGGTTGTTGCTTCGCATCGACAAGACTAACCGTGACATCTATTTAATTTAAATCAAGGAAATTTGCTCATGTGTTTGAAAACAAATCCAGGTTTTAAAGTAATCATTACATATTGTAAGGTATTAAATGCAGTTTATATTAAAATTTGAAAATCCACACAATTTATTCTCCCTTGTTCTGTGTATAGTAGTTGTAGGATAACTTATACTCCCTCTGTCCCATGATTATTGGCATAATTTAACTTTTAGAGTCAACTATAACAATTTTTAACTACTAATATCTTTATTTATACGTATAAATTTTTTTGAAAAAATAATAGTTTGAAATATATGCTATGATGAGTTCAACAACATATTACATGAAAATAGTATTAAATACATAATAATAGAATAAAATGATCAAAATTGGATCAGTTTAACTTTCGAAGTCAAACTATGCGAATAATCATGGGCCAAAGGTAGTACAAAAAAATTCTCCTTTGTTCTGTGTATAGTAGTTGTAGACATGTTTTAACAAAGTTATAGCAAATCATAACCTAACTTATGCACTACATCTTGACAAAGTTTTATAATTCATATTCTCAGTTTTAAATGAAATGTGTGTTCTAATACAACAATACATATTATAAGGTAGTAAATGCATAATCTATATGAAAATTTTCAACAACATTTAGTTCATTTTGCTAATGTTCGCCACATGTTTTTAACATGTTCATAACAGTTAAATTCACACATTCATTGCTTCAAAGATTTCATTCATGTCCAATTCTACAACATAAGGTCTGTAATTACATTAGTTACCTTATTGAATATAGTTCAGAATAATCTAATCTCTAGGAGGTGAAATTTCATTCTATTTGACCTAAACTTCGTCTGAATCAAACTAAAATTCAGTTGTTTGAACTGCTTTGATGCATAAGCTACGTGATGATTATAACTTCTTGTAGGTCGAGTTGGAAATCGAAAATCGATCGCTCAATCGAATGGTGGTCAGAATTTTCATTGGGGTGGCACTGAACAACAGAGATCAGAGTAGAAGGATTTGGAACTTGATCTTATGATCAAAGTGAAGAAATGATAGTTATGTAAAAAATGAAACAAAGTACGATCCAGCCTATTCTTTTGTTATAACCTAGCCCGAGCCACGTTTAAATATCCTTGCCCAATTTTTCCAACTGCAATTAAATTCATAACCCGTCAAGAAACCTTCTCTCATAAAAGTGCAAGTGGTATCAACTTAGAGTATGGCCAATTGTGGTTTCTTACCCTTAAAAAACCACTAAGAAACCATACAAACCCACTTTGGTCTCGGTTTCTTACTAAGAAACCGCAAGAAAGCACACTCTCTCTCATCTGGTGGGGCCTCTAGACACACTAATTTCTCAATATGCTTCTGTTTTTTATTCTGTCTACAATAGCATTTGGAAGTTCAAAATATTTTGCAAAAATTATTTTGAAAAAAAACAAAATATGATATATTTAAAAACGAAAATAAAATAAAATATTTAATAATGTTTTTTGCAAAAAAAATAAATTTAGAAAATGTATTAAATTTCACATTTAGATTAATTTTGGTGGACAAATATATTTAAATTAAATGTTTATGTTAAAATTAATGAGTATGATAGAGAAAATCAAGTGGAGTACACGAACTGTAGAGAGAGTAGTTTCTACTATTGTAGAAGAAAAATGGAGTGACTTCTTAGGATAAGAAGGAAGGGAGGGATTAAGAGTAATAACATATTGACTAAATTATTTTTTGGTCCCCAACATAGTATCTTTTACAATCTTTTGGTCCCCGAGAGCAAAACCACATTTTTTAGTACCCAAAAAATTCAAAGTAAAATTTTTGGTCCCCTAAACCAGATTCCGGATGATTTTCAGGTAGACTATATTATTATTTGGTCCCTAACATAGCATCTTATGCCATCTTTTGGTCCACGAAAACCATCTGGAATTTGGTTTTTGGGACCAAAATTTTCATTTTGAATTTGTGGGTACTAAAAAATGTGGTTTTGCTCTCGGGAGACCAAAAGATGGTAAAAGATGCTATGTTGTGGTTTCTTACCATTGCACATGGTTTAAGAGTATGGGCAATGGTGATTTCTTAGTGGTTTCTTAATGGTAAGAAATCACTAAAAAACCACACAAGCTCACAGTGGTTGTTTTTTAAATGTTTTTTAATTAAAAACCACCCCTTGACTTCTTACTAAGATAACGCAAGAAACCACATACTCTCTCATCTGACAGGCCTCCTGACACACCAATTTCACAATATGCTTCATTTTCTCGATTTTCTCTCTAAAATAGTCTTTGGAAGTTTAAAATAAATTTTCAAAAAATTATTTTGAAAAATATACAATACATTCAAAAACGAAAAAAAAATTAAGAGCACACGACTTTTGTGGCCCTCGAACTATCGCCATCATCCACCTTTGGCCCTCCAATTTTTTCCAACACTTTTGACTCTTGAACTTACAAAAATGGTGAGTTGTGACACTTCTGTCAGGTCAAACAGTTAAACTAGGTCAAAACGTTAATTTTAAGGGGCAATTGACATTTTCTTTTTTTCTTTTAATTTTCCTTTCCTTCTCTTTTTCTTTTAATTTTCCTTCCCCTTCCTTTGAAACCCTTATTCTGTAGCCGACCATTGCCTCTTCAACCACCCCAAACTGACCATCCATCTCTCATCTCCTTCTCCCTCAACCTATAAACAATCCCACTCACCAGCCCACTCCCCGTTGAAATTCCACTACTTGTACCCCTCCACCATCGCCCACTTCTGCTTCTTCACCTCTCCGAACACGTTCTCACCACCACCGTCGTCCACAGACTTAGGGTCCCATTTCTAGGTCACCTCTAGTGGGCCCATCAGAGCTCTAAGAAGCACGTCGCCGTAGAGGGAGTCGGCGGAATCGTCCACCTCCGAGGCTAAGTTCTAAAGGGGGTGGTTGTTTTATCGTTGCCTTCACTAGTTATCTCAGACATTGAGAGAAAGAAAGACAACTGATTTCCTGATCCAAGCCAACTCATCCCCTGCCGCAACTCAAACAATGCCAAGTCGACTCATTTTGCTGCTCTAACTCGTATCTATTATCCTCTTCTCCGGCCCCATCACTCCCGCCCTCTCCAAAACCCCCACCGTTGTCGTCGAAGGATGAAAAAGACCTCAGCTTCCTCGAAGACGGAGATGAATCAAAACACTTCCTCCAGGACTACCATATCGACGACGCCGATGGCGAAGACGAATTCTCCGACCAGGAAGACAGCTATGACGACTTTGACACCTCCTCTAATTTCGATCACACCGACAACGGTTACGAAGATCAACTGGGAGTGAACCCTAGCTTGGACAAGAAGGGAAGGGTGGTGCCGTCAGGAAAGGGGGAGGGGTGGGGAAGAAAAAAGGAAAATAGAAAATAGAATAGGAAAGGAAAATTAAAAGGAAAAGAAATAAAATAAAATAAAAAATTATCAATTTTGCCCCTTATAATTAACGTTTGAACCTAGTTTAACGGTTTGACCTGACAAAAGGGCCCCAATTCACCAGTTTTGTAATCTCAAGGGTCTAAAGTGTTGGAAAAATAATTTTATGGCCGAAGGTGGACGCTAGTGATAGTTCGAGGGCTCAAAAATTAAATTTTGGTTTTGCCAAAAAAATTAATAGTTTTAGAAAATGTATTATTAAATTTCACATTCAGTTAAAATTTCAATGGGAGAATTTATTAAAATTAAACGTTAATGTTAAATTAATGAGTAACATAGAGAAAATCAATTGAATCCATAAACAGTAGAGAGTGGTTTCTACCACTGTGAAAGAAAAATGAAGTTTTTTAGTAATTTCTTAGAATGAGTT
>JAULKM010000012.1:7494100-7506828 GCA_032355605.1 Rubia tinctorum | reverse complement strand
AGTTTCTCGGGGAAAGAAAATGCAGATGTAATCTTTTTCTTCCCTGTACTCTGCAAAGTTGGAAAATAGCAGAATTTCTGAAGAGCACAAGGAAACCAAATCTTTCATCGATTAGAATTCAATTACCAGGTCTTCCTAATAATACTACTCCATATTCAATTCTTTTCATGAAGCTACTTCATTAGACTCTCTCAATCCTGGAGTATTTTTCATATGTATTGTTTGGGAGTAAAAATGTGTAAATTTTGTCCTTGAATTTCAATGGATATATACGTAATAACATCATCATGTGGGTAGAGAAGTCAAAAGAACACAATATACAGTAATTCCACTTGCACACTAAGTTAAAGAAGAAGCTATGCACTTATGAAACTCATCAGATCATATACAACCTATCAGAATGCCTTTTTGTTGCTGGATGCGAATCTTAAGACTGAAAATAAATGGAAAAGGAGAAAAAATATTGAAGACACTATAAACAGTCAACCATTCAGTATAATAATTATCAGTTAGTTGCAATATATGCTTACATTGTACACAACATGTAATCCAGCTTTAATAATCAAACCAAGCAAATAACAACAAAAATTAAGAGCAAATTATGGAAGCTTATAAGTATCTTTGAAATTATAATTCCACCATATAACTGCTACTTGCCACATGAAAACCTAAATTCAAAAAACTTTTAATATTTGCTAGAGCACTAGTTTTTACTACCCAAATTGCTTAAGGAATACTCAACAAAGAGTGGTCTAAGAAGATGATAATGGTTTCCAAGAAATCAATGGACAATGGAGCATAACTGTTGAATTTGCCAAGCCAATATGAGAGGTTTAGAAAATTACAGACAAAATTTGGAGCCACATTTTTTCAAAGACTGAGAAAAAGAAGCAAAAATGTTACTTACATTTGGAAGGAAAACACAACGCTTGAGCTGGATATTAAGGACGTCAGGCAGCGAGCGCAGCTTGATACTACGAGTGGCATTAACCCGAGTTGCACATGCATCACAATAGTACTGATTGTCTCCTTCGAGTTCCTCTGTGCTAAGGTAATCATCCAAACTCTCATCCAGAGTCTTTAATCCCTTTACATTCAACTCCAGCTCATAAAAATCCTCAATTTTTGACGAGGCTTCAGACTCATTTCCACATTTGGAACATCTAAAAATTATAATCAAACAACAGCAGAGCAATTAGGCCTAGTTTACACTTAAGTAAAAGGATAGTGGATATATTTACAAAATATACACTCCAGATTTTCCTGGTCCAACTATATTGCAGAAAAGAGCAAGGAAACCTTTATCGATTAGAAAATCAGCTATTGTCTGTGTTTTTTTGAAAATATTTAATCATACTGCAATAACCATCTGATCATGGAAATCAATTCTAGTAAAGTAATTTAAAAAACATTTGTTAAAATAAATTAAAAATCATTTCGCTGCATGTTCCATTTTCACTTTTACTGCTTTACCCTAATTTATAGAACTAGCATGCAACAGAGATGGGAGCGAGACTAGACTACAGAAGTTGGTAAGCTACCTGACACGAATGAGTTGTCCTTATCTACGAAGACATCTCAAACATACTCAAATAGAAATGAAATTCAAACTTTAGAAAATTAAGAGAAACCAAAACAAAGCTTTCACTCCAGAAATTCTATCCTCGGGAGAGACAGTGTCAGCAGGACCATAATATGTGATATAAATCATAGTTGTAGACAATCTTAAGCATTTATTTAATGTTGGGGTTCGGCAATACCATTATACCTAATGTCATTTCATAATACTTCAAGAAGATTGTGATAAGTTGATGCAGCACCAACGGAGCGTAGGTTTAGAACGGATCTTAGGGTTAGAACTTGGCTTTAGGGTAGAAGAAGTATGAGTTTATGGCTGTAGTGTGGAGGAAAAATCTGCGGAAAATTAAGAAACTAAGGATAAATTTAGGAATCACTCCTAAATCCTCGGCGTCACACCTTGGAATCTTTTAGGCGTCGCACCTAAAAGTTGAATCGCGTCACACAACTCATCATCACGATGTAAATCGCAAGAAAATTTATTAATCTCAATCTCTGTCTATTCCTCCATGAGGATACATTATTTATAGCTAGAGAAGTAAATCTTAATACGAAATAGAATTCCCTTCTAATTTTCCTAAACCAGAATGAAAACAGATTCCTAATGCTAAAAGGAATTATTAAAAACTAATGTTGAAAATAAGGAAATAATAAAGAAAGTCTTTCTAGAATTATGAAGTGTCATTCCCGGTTACTGTTCACGTCTCGTGACTAGTATTCTGAAAAATAAACTACTTTATTCCTTTTCTCATTCCTCATCAGAGACACTGCTTACTCAGCCAATATGCCAATGATCACAAGCTTATAGAAGCTCCCTTTAATATTCCACCTTTTAACTTCAATTATTTGGTTAGCAAGATACTTCATGTGATTCTAGATCTTCGCCAGTCACCAACAAATGATGACATGGGTTGATCCATTACTTTCCATTTTGGACAGGTCATGGCTCAAAAATAATTCACAGGGCCTTACAAAACTTAGAAAGAGAACAAGAAAAAAAAATACCGTGCACAATACAAAAACATAGGTGCGAATTTGTTGAGTACAAACTCGGTATATGCCCAATATTTCCTCGAAAAATGTGTGTATCATCCTAGAGACAAAAGATCATCAAATCGGAAGAGCTTGTACAGAAAACACTTGTGGTCACATAGTGCATACCATTTACAGCCTCGAACCTCAGACACATTACTTCGGAGTTCTCTCTCGTTTATTTGTGAGAACTTATTAATCTTCCATGTATGCTTCCCATATAACTCGGAGGGGTTTTGGTCCTACATTTTCCGAAAGAATAGCATTAGGAATACTCCCTCCGTCACAGACTAAGCTTCACAGAATTTTTTTCACGGTCTTCAAGAAACATGTTTGACCGTTAATATGTTTAACTACGTATAATAACGGCAAATAAAAAGTCGATATTTAGAAACTAATTCCTACGACGAATCCAACAGCATCACATACGATAATATTGTTGTGTATACATCTATTCAAATATGTAGTCAAAGTTTGACCGTGTTAACTATCAAATAGTAAGTGTGCAGCTTAGCATGAGACAGAGGGAATATGACATTTCATACTTTCATACATGTAGCACATTAATCTGAGCAACCTATGAATAGGTCCTCTATAGAGAAGGAGAGAGTAAATCATTGGGTACCTGCTGACTCAAATCTTGTATTTCACATATAATGTCAAAGATGCAGAAAGAGATGGACACCCAAAATTGAGTACATACCGCCATCCTCATCATCACTGTCCCAGTAAGGTGGCGATGTCAGTAAAGTCCCATTTTCCGCCAATGCTTCACCCAAATGACACCGCTGCATCAAAACGCCTTCTAAAGATCTCCCACCCGAGTTGTCAGACGGTGTTCCAGCCACCACAGCATCACCAACAACTCATCACCACATCCAATAAAATGATATTCTTCAAGTAACACAAATTGTTTGCACGGTGAATTCAGTACAACAGTCCAATTAACACAGAAATCATCCACAACCAAGCAAGAATCCTAACACACGAAAAAAATGAAACTAACAGGGTGACGTCCGCAAACAATGCAATCAAAAAGCTTCGACCAACATGGGAAAAGCTCAGACCTGAAACAAAGAGAAGAGCTTTGTTTTGTCAATGGGGCGAATGGGAAGCTGCAGAGAGTATAATAACAAAAATGGTTACGTGACTGATTCAGTCGCAGTTGTTGATTGTTTATAGGCGTTAATATAGTGATTGATTATCATAGACGCAGAAATTGAGCATTAACATTGAAATATTAATTCTGTGTAATATTGGTGGATAAATATGGAAGAGTTCTGTTTCATCTCAAATTCTTTATTACAGAAGAGGAGAGAGGAAGAAGAGAGATTTGAGAGAGAAGGTGATCGAAAGAGATGCGGGAGCAGAGTTATGCAAAACTGGATTATTTTGAAAGAAGGTCAGACCGGATTCTGCTTTTCCCAAAAATAGATTCTCTGCTTTTAAATATAAAAACAATTAATAATATATATTTAATGTGAAAATATAAAAAATACATAATATAAAAATATATAGACTAATTTTTTTTTGTTTCTCAACCTTGTATTTTTTTATCATCTTTTAGTCTCCGACACCAAAATCACGTTTTTAGTACCCACAAATTCAAAGTGAAGTTGTCGGTCCCAAAACCATATTTCAGGTGATTTTCAGGCAGTTTTCATCTTTTGGTCTCCAAACCAACATTATTTTTGATATGGTTAGGGATTTTTATAATTTCACTTATTAAAAACCAGTAAAAATTAAAAAACACTCTAAACCCTTTGATTTTCTATAAACTGGAGAATGTCGAAGCTTTTGCGATGAAGCTTCTGTGGAGGCGAGGAGGAGCATGTGGGCTAGGATGGCTGGAGGCGAGGAGGAGCGGTGGAGCTTCTGACCAGATTGAATCGTCTGATTTGAAGAGAAACTTGATTTAAAAAGGGGTCGAGGATGAAGAATTCAACGACGAGGAGCAGTGGAGCTTCTGGGATGGGTGGAGGACGTCGGAGCAACGACGACGCATCCACAACGAGTCTGTGGCAGAGCAAGCCGACAAGGACTACACTAGGGTTTGCGAGGCTCTCACAATGGCGATGCGAGGCAGCGGTGAGGCGAGGAAACACGTTGCTTCGCTATTCCGTTAGGCGCGTCAGATCCACTTGCCCTCGACGGTGAAGAAGACAATACTCTCGCCATTGTCGTCGAATTCTTCACCCTTGGCCCCTCTTTGAATCATTTTCTCTTCGAATCAGACGGCTCAATCTGGGCAGAAGCTTCACCGCTCCTCCTCGCCTTCTCGCCCTCAATGTCGAATGGGTTTCTGGGGTGGTGGCGATGGGGTTTCTGGGGTGGCGGCGGGGTTTCTTGGGTGGCGACGGGGAGATGAGTTTCTGGGGTGGTGGCTAGGAGGGGAACGATGGGGAGATGACATGGAACGACGAACCGATGATGGAGGTGTGGTCGGAGAAAGGGAATGACAAGGCGGAATTAAGGAAAGAAACAAAAAAATGTTTTTTAATCATAAAAATTTGAAAATACCCTTGCCTAGGTAGGAAATAATGTCGGATTACCTGAAAACCAGCCGAAATCTAGTTTTGGGGATCAAAAATTTCACTTTGAATTTGTAGAGTGCTAAAAAAACGTGGTTTTACTTTCGGGAACCAAAAGATGGAAAAAGATGTTGTGTTAGGGACAAAAAAATAATTTAGTCAAATATATATTCTAAACTTCTAAATTTAATACTCCTCCCATCCCAACTTAAACTGCACAGAATATTTTTCACGGTCTTCTAGAAACATGTTTGTTTGTTAATATGTTTAACTACGTATACTATCGGCAAATAAAAAGTTGATATTTAGAAACTACTTATTATGACAAATCCAACAATATCACATACGATAATATTATTGTTTACATATCTATTCAAATATGTGGTCAAAGTTTGAGAATGTTGACTGTCAAATAGTAAGTGTGCAGTTTAAGCTGTGACAGAGGGAGTATGTAATTTAACAAATGTAGTATATAAGGTAAAAAAATAAGTGGTTTGTTCATAAGCTTATGGACAAACTGCATGTCAAGAGACCCACTATTGATTGAAAGTGTCAATCTAATCATGTAAAATGTGAAAGTGCAATTCTAACCTTATTGTTTGAATGAAAGTACAAATCTAACCACGACGACCTAAAACTGACCGAAATTCAATAAGTTGACCATTATACCCCTGATTAAAATAAATAAATAAATAAAAGAAGTCTATTTTACCCCCTCTTCTTCTTCCTCATTTCCTTTTTATTTTCTTGTTTTGATGAAACCCAAACCCATAATGCATTTTTTAGATTTAAATGGATCTCTGTAGAGATATTTTGCACCATAGATAGAATTTTTTTTCTAGTGTAATTTATGTCTTTGACTGTATATATATTGTACTCTTGTGTCATTAACAAAACACACACATTCATATTTTACATTGTATCAGAGCCTAAAATCTGATAACCCTAAATTTTTCATCTTGAAAACAAAACCCACCGCCGCTATCTTCTCCGTCCATCGCTGGGAAGCCAGTGTCGCCGCCCGTTACGTCCATCTTTGCACTGCCCATCGCAATCTGTAAATTTTCTCCATCCGTCACTGCAAACAGACATATGTTTGGTTTTGGTTTCTTGGTTAGTGTTCACACTGGGAACGAGTAAACCTCAGTTTTTGTTTTATTTTTCAAGCAGACTAGAATCTGATTATAATTCTGCATAATTACTCATTGGATGTCGTGTGCAAATTGCCTTGACATTGTGCGCAGCCATTCTTTGAATTAAGGCCTCATTCGGCAATCGAAGTCAACCAATCCATTTTTTGATCAGTTCGGCAACCGTCCAATGGATCCCCAAAATCAGTTTTTGATCGAAAACCCTGCGGTCGTGGTCACTCCACCTGCGCGTGCCGCCGCGGTCTCGGATTCCGACAGATCCGCCTTCGGCCTGACTTTGTCCAAGGAGCAATAAAGCACGATTTTGAACATGTTCTCTAAATTTAATCCTTCTGACAATATTTCAATTAAGACTATTTTACCTTGGATTCTTGATACCTGGACTTCGTATCATATGACCGGCGACTAAATTCTCCTTTATGATGTTGAGCATGCTGCAAATGTGGAAGTTATTCTACCTGATGGTTCTATTTCTAATGCTGTTGAACATAGCAAGATTTGTTTTGAAGGCATTGTTGTGACTCATGTTTTCTTTTATTCTGGCATTACAATGCAATTTGTTGTCGTTTGCCAAGTTAATTGCTACTTTAAAATGTCTAGTTTTGCTTACCGAAAAATTGTGTGTATTACAGGATATCAGCACGAGGACAGTGTTTGGCGCGGATGAACAACGAGGAGGGGTTTATTGGTTGGGTAGATTGGAAGCTTTGTCGTCTACACAATCGTCCTTGTCCGTTGCTGCATTAGTGTCTTCGTCTGCTTTATGGCATCAGCGTTTTGGGCATCCGTCCCCATCGGTGTTGTCTTCTATCCCAACTATTTTTTCCTACTAGTGATTTTAATAAAACTGTTCCCTGCTCAGTCTGTCATTGAGCAAAACGGTCTAGAAACAGTTTCCCTATTAGTACTGCTAAGACTAGTCGTTTGTTTGAACTTATACATTGTGATGTTTGTGGACATTATATTTCACCTTCTTCTAGTGGATCATTTTTATTTTAAAGTATAATTGATGATTATTACTGAATTGTTATTAGTTTCTAAGTCTCAAGTCCCATTGAAAATGAAGGAGTTTTTTGCACTTGTTCATACACAATTTCGTCGTCCCATTCAGCGGGCTTGGGCTTACAATGAAACTGAATTCCTGCCTCTCATATCATTCTTTTTGGAGAAAGAAGTTCATTTTGAGACTTCCACGGTCCACACACCACACCAAACCAAAATGGGCGAGTGGTTGTTCTTGGGTTTCCCGGTGCTAGATTTGGCGGGGCTTGGATTTGACGTTAAGGAGAGGATTCAACGGGGGTGGCTTGGTGGCAGGGTGAGGGAGAGGGAGGGAGGGAAGTAGATGAGGTTTCGGGTAGATTCCAACTGTGAGGTTGCAGGAGCGAGGTTCCGGGCAAGGAGAAAGTGAAGGAGATGAAGCGACAGAGATCTAGCAGAGCATCTTGGTTTTGGCGAGTGCTGCTGCAAAATGTTATTTAGATTTGTGAATTCTACATCTAGTGATGTTGCAGTCTCGAGAATGTTAGTATCCCACATCTTGTGGACATCCTTGATGGATCACTTCTCGGCGAGGCTCTTGAGCACGGAATGCAGTTCATCGGCAGAGATCTTGTCGTTCTTGTCCTTGTCGTAGAGGTTGAAGGCGTCGTAGATTTGCTTGTGGCTGGCGACGGTGCCGCTGGGAAAGTGAAACGCCTTGAACTCCTTGAGATCGATGATGTTGTCACCGTCAGAGTTAATCATCGCCATCATCTGCTTTGCCTCGTCGAGGGAGGTGGCGGTGCCGAGGGCGTTGAGGATCTTGTGGAGCTCATTTATGGAGATTCTGCCGTCGATATTGGCATCGAACTTGTTGAACATTTTGGTGACCTGATCCATGGGTTAAGAGTAGAGAGAGAAAGTAGAGAGGGAAGGAAGAGTCGAGAAGGATAGCGGCGAATAGGGTCAAATAAAATGCCAATGGAGCTCTTGAGACAAGTGCAGTGGCGGAACCAGGAGCTCATGTAAGGGGGGCTGAAAAGGAGAGCAAATTTTTTTCCCGGCCGGAGCGCGGCGGAGTCCGATGATGCAGCAGCCAAAGAATTATGAATCTGATGTGATGCAGTGGCGGATGAAATGCAGAGCCAAATAATTGAATTCATCACTTGACATTAGGTTTGGACTTAGTTGGTTGCTTCTTGTTCTTGGGCCGATTGGGTTTCAGCCCAATCGACCTTCCTTTTTTTCCCCTACACCTAAGTGAAACGACGTCGTTTCATTTATCAAAATGACGTTGTTTCACTTATCAAAACGACGTCATTTTGATAAGTTGGGAAACAAAAAAATAGCTTCAGAATGTCTTCTTCTCCAGTCTCTTCTCGCGTCTTCGCCAAAAATCGGAGAACCGTCACTGCAACTCTTCGAAGGGGAGGGAAGTCATGGATTCCGGTGGCAGCTATACCTAAATTTTGGGTCACCGGATCCTAGGGGTGGCGCCAACACCCCCTCGCCACCCCCTGGTACCGCTCCAGTCGATGTTGATGTTAGATTTCTTAGAACTGCAGCCTATGACGATTGAGTAATTTTGCATGTAATACTCAATGTACATGCCTTATTGTATGGAAAATATGAACGCCTTGTCGCTATCTCCTACCCGCCACCATTGCTATCCTTTTCTGTGAATTTTTGAGAGGTTATTCAAACGCTAACATATAGAGGGTAGCATCTACAATCCCTTCACCGCTCTATGATTGAATGTTCAATCTACAAATGATAATCGTTAGATCTTATCTAACAGTTTATATAGAAACACAAAAATATAGTGTAGATAACATAAACGACCAACAACATGTTTGTGTCTGAGCTATCATGTATTGTGTATTCAAAAATTTAATGCAATAATAACTCTATCTAGATAAAAGTGCCCAAACATTGTAATGGATATGGTACTAGTAAAGGTTTTATAATTATCCGATTGGACGGTTAAACATTTAGTGTTTATTAAGATTAATGTTTATGTGAAGATAACTTTATATATTGTTTATAACAGCTTATGACATAAGAGTATTTATTTTAAAGATTTATTAACATTCATACTGTAAAATTCACATGCCATTATAAGGTTCAATAAATTTTTCTAAACCGATAAAATTAATTGACTTAAAACTTAGAGGTGAAATCTTCGTCTTATTGGTGAACTAATGCATAAATATGATTGAATTAAATAAAATATTGCCAAAAACTAGTAATTGAAACATACAAATAGAAATGTAATATTCATCTCCCCTTATAGTCTTTATCATTTATGATGTAGTCGAATTTCTCAACTTTTTCTTTCGCGAATCTAGCTTTAACATCAGTCATCAACATTATCGCCAAAACAGCCCAAACAATGCAATAATACTTCAGCCCAAACAATGCAATAATACTTCAGCCCAAAGCCAAAGAAAACAGCCCAAATCTTCTTCGTCTTCAGCAATCAGCAGTACAGAGCAGAGCTTCCGCTCTTCGTCTTCGTCAATCCAGCGGAGCAGCTCGCCTCCGGCCGGCGGCCACTCCCCACTCTGAACTCCAGTTTCCGGCGATTTTCCTGGGCGGGCGGAGATAAGCACTTCGAACATTTATTTTACCGGGGTGGATGAAAATACATAAACATATACTCGCTGGATTCGCCGGAGTTTGGGGGGGCGACCGCACCGGCTCGCCCTCCAATTCCGCCATTGGAAGGTGCTAGAACCTTTCAAAAAAGCATCTTCATCCGAAATTTCCCTTAATTCACTAGATTAATGCGATATTGAGTTTAACTCTATGATTTTTTTGTGCTTCTCGTCACATGAATAGAGATATGTGGTATATATGGTATAGAATATAAGGATTTTTGATGATATTTTGTTTATTTTGTTGAGTGTAGTATGGACTGATGATTAGGTGACCGTTGGTGTTATGTTTGTATTTTTTATTTTGTTGTGTTCTCCGACATAGAATTTTTAATGTTGATGAGTTTTGCATTTATAATATGTGCTGATATAACACCACGTTTTTTACGAATGTACTGATATAAGCCTATAAGTTTTAGAAATGTTCTGATATAACCCTATCAGTTTTCATAATGTGCTGATATAACCCTACATGGTCCGGCGACGGTCCGATGATGGATAAGGGTATAATTGTCCACCAAATTTAGATTTTGGTCCGAGGGCTTTTTTAAGGAGGGTCAACGCCGGAAAACATGGGCAACGCCAGATTTCTCACCAGAGGGTTATGTTTGCACTTTCATCAACTAATTAGACTTGTTTTTGCACTAAAAATTATCCCAGCATTATATCCACTTTCTCATTTATATAGGATTATTTTTGTATATATATTCATACTCATATCATTTCCATTTATGCTCCCTAGTTAGCATTTTCAAAAAATTTAGTTAAAAAATAGCATTTTCAACATTATCAAGAGCATAATATTTCTTCTTTGATCCTGCTAATCAAAGTACAATTTTGGGTACATGAATAATGAAAAAACACGTGTTATTATATGTATGATGAAAATACAATTACGGCGTGCGAATATGTTGGAACTGAATGAATTGACAGTTTCAAATTTTCTAAATCTGTAACGATGTTATCTCGATTCAAAAACTAACTAATAATACAACACGCACCGCGTCAGGATAGAATTGGAAAGTTTATTTTTTTCCTAGAATGTGCTACTACCTCAGTTCCAACCGATTCTGCACATTTTCTTTTTTGGGTTGCCCCAACCTTCCAGACAATTCTGCACATTTTTCGTATTAAGAAACTTTTTATGTATCATTTGACAAAAATACCCTTAAAACAATTAAAAATTACTCCAAAAACCCCACTCTCCTCACCTCAGCCTCACATTTCTCTCTCTCTCTCTCTCTCATGTTTCTCACATTTCTCAATCTTCATCTGCAAACCCCAAAGCCCATTCCCAATTTTCATAAGCAAATTTTCATCTGCAAATCCTAGCTTGCAGATCTCATTCCCATCTCAAGTCCCCAAACTCTTCTTCTCTCCTCCCCAAATCCCCACCGCCTGTTCATCCTCTTCACCAATACCCCGGAAATTCACGAACCCCGGTTGCTTTCCAATTCCTACCGCCGTTAGCACATAGCCCACCAACCCAGCGGCGAGTTGAAGAAAGAGGCGGTGGTGGAGGTTGGTGGTGAAGAAGCGATGTTCAAAGGCAAGGGTGGTGGTGGAGGTATGTGGTTAAGAAGCCAAGTTAGTAGTTTGAGTGGGAATCGGCGTCGAGCTCGAGGTGAGGCGAAGACGGAGACGTTGGGGAGATGTGAGGCGGGGGAGAGGCAGAGGAGGCAGATGTGGGAGAAGGAGTCGCGGCAGAGGGAGGAGGAGCGGGGGAGGAGAAGATGGGGGAGGATGAGATCTAGAGGGAGGAAGAGAGGAGAGACAGAATGGTGAGTCGGCGGCGGAGTAGAGGTGAGTCGGCAGTGGGTCCGGTAAGGGTGGAGCGCAAGGAGAAAATGCCAGGAGGGAACGCAGGGTGAAAGAGAGGATAGGCATGAACTTTTTGGTAATTTCACTCGGGGAAATTCTGAGAGAAAATTTATCTCTATGCGGAATCCCCTGGGACAGGGGGAGTAACACATTTTGATTCAAAATACCAATACAACACGTGGTGGTGTCGAGACATGATTGATAGGTTTGAGTTTTCCTAGTTTGTGATAGTGTATCTTGAATCGAAAACCATTATGCCATGATCCGATTGATAAATTGAATTCTTTTCGGGGTTATGTTGACGTATTTCGATCTAACATGATTTATTCAAATGCTTGCATTGCTCGAACTCGCTCGCATAATTTGCAGATATGTGTGATTTCGTCCCTAGTCGCTCTATTCTTTGGAGTTAAGTCTACAAATTTTAGTACTGAAAAACCCAAGTTCACCAAAATCATTTAATTTTTGTGAGTGAGACATAGTTAGATTCATCAAATGCATCTTTTGAAAATTAAAAATTATACACTAATATCATAAATAATTGAAGTCAGATCAAAAATATTTTAAAAATCATGACAAAAAAAAGGTTAACTCCAAAACGTAGCAAGCGTAATGTATCAAATAATAACAAATTAATTACAAAGTAATTTTATTTTAAGTATTTTTTTTAAAAGAATAGTAAGACAAAGTTTTGGGAAAGACCGTTTTTCTATTGACACATGGAACGACGGGTTGAATTAAAATTGTAGAAAGATAAAATGTTTTAGTTGCAATTTTTTTTATTATTCAACATGCAGTGATTATAAGTTGACAAAGTCTTTGAGAAAGACCGTCTTTCCATAGATATATGGAAAGACGTGGTTGAATTAAAATTATAGAAAGGTAAAAGGTTTTAGTTGCAATATTAAAAATTTATTATGCAACATTTAGAAGTGATAGGTTTATGACCCGATTAATACAACCCGAAAATTTTATTT